>LPNX010671721.1:1179895-1286427 GCA_001517045.1 Pseudotsuga menziesii
ATTTTCTGGCAACTTAGACTTTGACAAATGACTTTGTCACAGCAATAATCTCTTTGACATCTTTCCAGAAATCATCTTTAAACAAGGGCAACAATTTCAATGCCTTTGAGGGTCTTGCCATGTTTAAAAGCCATCCACTCAAGTCCCAAAAACATCCTCTTTAAATTTATACTTTGTTGAACCACAGATTGCAAAGAGATAAATTTGTTGCAAATCTAGTCAATATAGGTCGAACAAGTTCTTTAACTTAAGTGTATATTCTCACGGTGTGAAAGGTATTCCAAATATACTCGAGGGGTACGAGGAATATGTTTGAATTTACTTGGAAGTGGCTCTCATAGTGATGTGTTGTCTAGATGGAGTCGTGGGGTTGTGTTCTACACCAACAAGGGTGTAGCCTAACGGGGCCTCACGGTCACTTTCTAGTGTTTCCCGCTTCACTTGCAGAATTTCCCCACTAATGAGTAATTTCAAGAAGTGCTGGATTTTCACTTTGGTAAATTTAATTGGAGTGTAAAACTTATTACTAGCCACTTCATTTCCTTTCTGATTGTTCCACCACCGATCTAGGCAATGGATTGCAGTGGTCACAAGAGCATACGAAAATTAAAGCCTTGTTTATTTTAAGAATTTTAAACCTAAGTACGAGTTGTTTAAATCACAGTGCCGATACTCTTGTTTCCGAGAACACAACCGAATTCCTTAATTTTAATTTAAGAAAATAAAAAGAACTTGAAAAAATGAAAACAACTGAAAAAATAAAAAAAAAGATGTGAATCCCCCCCTGGAGGATGGGGTGTGGGAACTTGGCTGCCCACTTGCTTCTCTTTTTTACAGTGATTACAAAAAAAAATACATTTGTTCCTTTGTAGAATAGGAAACACAAGTTTACAAGTTTAAGGACTCAAAAAAATGGCCACAAAAGAAGCTATAAGAAGAGGGATCTTCAGATGGCTTGGATCTTCAAAATCTGGCAAGAGTGCCTCTCTATTTGATCAACAATTGCTGTGAAACAACACGCAAACATCAATCAAATATGTCAAATTCTTTATTTTAACAATAAAAAATTAACATATAATTTAAGTAACTTTTAAAAGGTAAAAAATTGAAGTGTTGAAAAGTACTTGTTTAACATTCAAATCAGATCTAACTTTAATGATTAATGAAATCAGATTTAGTTATTGATCTATTTTATTGTACTAAACCAAATAACCATTATCAAAATAACTGGTAAAAAAAATGATCAATTTTTGTAGAATGAGAGAAGAGAGGAAGCAGTTTGCAGTCGGAATATGGACAATAGAGTTCTTCACAATGGAACAAAGAGGGACTATGTCTTTCTGCATTTGTTTGAAGAGAAGGAAGATGTAAACAAACTCGACCTCTTCTTCAAGCCAAGTAACCTGCAACTAAGACAAAGACCTGCACATGAAATGGTTAAGAAAACGTGGTGCTACCTGCCACAAAAACTCAGAGCACAAGTTTATTAAACAAAATAAAAACGTTCTTCCAAAATATTTGAAACAAATACACAGTAAGATCTTCAAGCAAACAAGCTTTTAAACCTTACCCTATCGGGAACAATTTCCCTTCAAAGGTGCATCTCAACTAAAGAGATGCAAGAAAAATGAACATCGCCAGTTACTTCAAAAGCTCAAGACAATACTCATCCACACATAAAATTGCTACACAGTTCTTGACCTCCAAAGTCTTTTATTCAAAACAAAATATTACAATCGCATATCAGTAGAGGTTCCATACAATTATCTTATGTCGAAATGAAGAGAAATTGCTCTCTTAAATCGAAAAACTCAGCATGAGGGGGCACACTTGCTAAAGGATGAGCTTGTTGGCTTGGCGTGAGTTGGATGTGAGTTGGATTCCCATGCTTTGGGGCATAAAGAAGACAATTACCAAAATGCCAAAAGCTTAACCTCAAACCAAATCTTCCTTTCTTGGGAAAAGCACCCCTCTCTTGGAAAAAATCCATTTTAATATTTAGTAACCGTTTCTTTCCTTTTGGTGACTTGTAACTCTTTAGGAATAATTCTATTTACCCTTGCCAACTTACGAAATCAATTTTTGTCAAGTTTCCAATTTTTTATGAGTTACCGAATTTCTCAAATTTTCCAATTTTTTGGTCTTTTTGGGTTTTTAAAGTAATTATTAATTTTGGAAATAAATCATTACTCGAAAACTTAGGAAAGTGGGTCGAGGGGTTAAGTGAGTGCTGCTCATTAGAAAACGAGCACCCCCATGGCAAAAAAAAAATCCTAGCCACAGTTTTATGACTTTTTAGAGTTTTACAATCAACTTATTAAAAGTAAGCCTGTAAAAATGGAAAAAATAATTTTTTTCGGAACTTGAAAAAAACCTGTGGGGGACTTATGACATGTTCATAATGACTCAAAATAATGATTAGCATGGTAATATACATAGACACATAGTTTTTAATAACCTCCCAAGGCCTAACCACCAAGGCAATTATTCCAGGTTTGGAGGCTTGAGTGAAAAACTTGAAAATTATTTATCGTTTAAAAATGTTAGATATTTAACAAGGAAAAAACACCCTGGAATAATGCATTGATGACTAAGTCCTAGGAAACCAAACCTTTTACATAAAGTCATCATGCTAACTCATTTTATTACAATTCCCCATGGGGTATGAACATGTTAATTTTTTTTATAAAAAAGGCCTAAGAATGCCTGCATGGACATCTGAACTTGAAAATTGAACAAGTAATTGTTCATCTTTGGCGGCTCACTTAAAAGTCCAATTGAGTGCAACTCCGGTGGTAACAATACCTAGGTTAAACACTAGATTCTTCAGGGCACAAGGTCAATCAACAATAAGGCTGAAAGCCACTACACCAATATACTCATTATAAGCAGGACACATCACTTAGGGAATAAAACATGGGTGGAGAGGTTAACTCTCCATCCCACAACTACTCAGGCTAGACCCAATTGAGAGTCCATGGCTATTTTTAGTTATTGTATTTTACAGTTCTATTGGCATACCGTGGTTACACATGGACATCAATATAATTTCATTTAGTGATATGATGTTGGCCACTAAGTATGGTGATTGTAAGTAACTGCAAGAGTAAATTATGATAACATTGTGAAACAGGGAAAATTTTGTATTATCTAGTGCTTCTTATAAATTGGTTTTCAAAAGTAGTGAATTTTGTAACCTTTAGTATTCTCTTCCTAGGGGCTTGTGCCAAAGATATCTATGAACCATACCAGTGATTGAACTAGTCGACCCCAAGAACTGCAACCAGACAAAAACTGGAAAGAAATCGGATCAAAAAACCAATCGATCAAATTATAGATAAAATATTTAAATTTTGAAAAAATATATATATTCTTGTGCATCCATTTGAATTCAAACCATTATACTCGAATATGGAAAGTTTCTCTTGTATATACTATATAGCAAGTAGGAGTGCATCTAACCATTATAGCATCAAGTGCGATCCATATCTAAACCAAAGTACATCAATAAAAGGCTATAAATGGCCTTTAGAGTCAAAATATAAGCATATAACTATAGTCTAAGCTCTAGATTCTTCAATCTAATCATTAAACAGAATCTTTTGAATCCTCATGCTCAGAGTCAGAGTCATTATCTATGTCTGCAACAAAAGTAGACTAAAAATAGGCATCTCGAGCCTGCCTTGATTCCCCTAGGCCTGGAGGCATCTGTCTAGCATCAATGTTCACATTCTATGGCTGTGGAAGTGGGTTTTAGTCCATCCAAGACAGAGGAGTTCAACAATCAACACCACCAACATGAAAGTACATAGAGGGGTTGATGTGCTTTATTAAATGTCAATCCCGTACCCTCATCTGTGATAGAATCCAGTGGAAACAATTCAATCCTGAAATCTTGAAGTTTGTTGAATTCTCAGTGGGATAAAAGTTCTACTTTTTGCATATGAAGTACGATGAGGTTGGAACCAATGTTTTAAAAATCTGTCCGACCGGAACCGACCAGACCATCTCCAACCCTGAACCGGTAGAAAACTTAGGCTGGGGACCAGTTCGGTACCAAACCGACCGACTAGATGCTTGAATTGGCCTGTTCAGTACTGAACCGGCCAATTTAAGCAGGTCGGATTGCTCATTGAATGTCTCACTGTTAAAAAGAAAAACTAACCCTAAATAGGTTTCGTAGCACTGTTTTTGCACTGTTTAAACATTGAAGTATCATTGTGTCAACAAATTGTGGACGGCATTGATTTCAAGGAACAACTCACATTTTGAAATAAGAAGTTAGCATAATATTAACAATAATAACCAATCCCTCAACATGAAAATGTAAGTCATTGACACCATGTCAATCTAAGATCCAGATAACCAAACTTTGAAGACAACTTCAATCCCCTCATACTATATTCCTAGATGAAACTCTCTTTTCACATTACTGCAAGTCTGCATGTGAAATTTAAGTTTTTAAAGTCGAATCAGGGAAGACACCATATTTCTAGCATAACAAGAATCCTCCTTTCAAGGGAAATCAGATAGATCATATAAATAATCTTTAATCATATTATAATGTATTGCGCATATTTTTGAGCAATGAAAGAAGCATTTTTATTTTTTCTATTTCCCTTAAGAGCATATTGATGCAAAAAAACAAGTCTGAACTGACTTTTGAACGCAGCAGGATATGAGTGTTCTTAAATAAACTGTGTATCCGAGACTTGAAATAATGGAGTTCTTGGAAGAAACTTGAGATAATAGACTCTCATTGATATTGTATTTTGTTTCAAAATCTGAGATATTGTAGTGTACTTGGTGCCATTTTGTAATTGTGACCCATACATTGTTTATGATATTAATATATAGATATATGGGTAGATTTTGCATATCATGTTTCTATTGGTTTGAAATCATAGCTTGGAATGTCAAATATCTTTTTTTATTAAAATTGATTTTTTTTAATGTATTTTTGAATAGTCTGAGTCATTGAAATCAAACAGCTCCGGTTCATTACCCCGTTCTGGTTCCGGTCTGAGTTGACCCTTGACCGGTTCGTTTCCCGGTTCTGAGTTTTAAAACATTGGTTGGAACCACTCTCAAACATCCTCCATTCTCCATTATCTTAATGTAAAATTGACATTCTCCATTCTCCTTATCTTTCATTTTCTATTCTTTTACTTTAAGAACTTAATATCACCATTGGATAATCTTTTTAAATTCCATGTAACCATGGCATACTGCCTTTGTAAAAGTGACATTCTCCATTCTCCTTATCTTTCATTTTCTATTCTTTTACTTTAAGAATTTAATATCACCATTGGATAATTTTTTTAAATTCCATGTAACCATGGCATACTGCCTTGTACCAAACCGGTCGGTTTCTTACAAAACTGACCGGTTCAGTGTGGAACCGGCCATTTCCAGTTTGAGACATTGGCTTGGACTGGAAACCCTTCTGAACCGGTTGGACCAGCCAGTTTTGACAGAACCGTTTCGGTTCTGATAACACTTGTCCTGTCTGAAGTAGATCATCTCTCCAGTATGTTAATAGTTAATATCACTGTATTATATACTTTGCTGTGTTACTTGAATTATTGTTGTGTCGCGTTCTAATGCATGATTTCTGCAAGTAAATCTTATATGTTGAAGATTACTGTGGTTTCTTTTCGGATCCTTCGTTAAACGCTAAAATGTGCTTTTCCTTCTGATTTTTGGTATTAGAAGCTTTTATGCAATAGATGCACTTTATCTTTGATGATGATTACAATGCTCTGTTTTTGGTTATGAGACTTTCCTTCTTGTATGTGAATGGAAATTACATTTTTGCCACGGCTTGCAATGGATGATACTAATCCTAGTGGTGGCACATAATTCATTTTCATATAAAGGGAAAGCATTTTTTGTTTTTCATTTTATCTACTTCCACATATTTTAATATTCCAGAGATCAAAGTTATAAAGGTTATGATACTTAAGTAATTCAGATGTCTTATAGTAATTTTATAAGTGTTATAATGATCCCTTTGATGGTTGAACAGTTGAACTTGAAGTTCCACTGTAGGATATATTGAAATTTAATTTATATCTTGAAATATTTCCTTGCTGCCACTAATTCTATTCTCAATTTGTTGTTTTCTTCAAGGTGGGCTTAAAACCGCTGATCCGAGCTCAAAGCAATTATTTATTCAGTTCAATTTTACATCTTCTTCCTATTTTTGTAAGATATCCCTTGTTTGTTCTGTTGTCAGATGAGATGGGCCTTGGAAAAACAATACAAGCTATTGCTTTCCTTGTGTGCATGAAGAATGAGAAGCTTAGCAGTAAGCCAGTCCTTGTAATTGCTCCAAAAAGTACTCTTCCTGGGTGGGATCAGGTTGGTATGATCCAGTAAAGCTGTAGGTTTTATTGGGTTTATGTCAAAAAGATTTTCGGGGTTTGTGAAATGCATAATGTTCAGTACTGGAATGACAATTTGTTGGGTGAAAACATTATTCTTCTTGCCCTTTTTTCTTTGTTGGTCTGAGAGTTTTCCTTTAAAAAGCTGTAACATCAAACTGGTAGTGATAAATTTGAAGACAGGTGAGATATTTGATGTAGATTTTTCTCAAGTTTTCAGCCACCGGTTTCAAAGTAAAATTTATCACTGCTTATGCCATTCTTAGAAATTTAACGTGCTGGAAATAAACATTAAATTTTCAGACTTTAAAACACTGCTATAACTTCACTTTTCACTGACAGAAAATAAATATTTAGCACACCATTCAACACACAGAACACTTGAAATTTTTGGCCAATGGCCCTGGAAAAACCCACAAAGAGAAAACCAGTCAGAGAGAGAGAGAGTTTTTATTATTAGCTTCAGGAAAAATCAGACATTCATTTACAGTCAAAATCCAACTTATCTCAACCAGCAGACACTCGTTTTCCGTGCATGAGCTGCCTTGAGCTCTGTGCAATTTTTTTTCTCGAAAAACGTGCCAAAAATCAGCAGCAACCTCAGCCTCGATTTCTGTGCAGAATGAGAAATATTATGCCCTCGATTTTTGTGCCCAAACCAGCAGAAAATCGATACTGTATGGACAGCATTAAATGCTGCCGTACACCTTGAAAACTGTGCATGGAAATTACTGTCAGCAACCTTGAAATGTGTGCCTGTACCTTCCTCGAATTTTGTGCCCAACCCTGCCCTCGAAAGCTGTGCAGATTCTTTATGGTACGGTCTGCAATAAATGCAATCGTACAGCTCCACGATTTCTGTGCACAATAAATGCTGGCCGTACACTGTTTCGATTTCTGTGCCTGCAATAAATGAGGTCGTACTCCTTGAAATTCGTGCCAGCAGTTAATGCTCTCGGTTTTTGTGCCCACTGAAAATCACTCTCAGCCCTGTCTCAAAATTCGTGCCCTCACTCTCTTTTTCAGCTCTCTCTTCTTCAATCTCTTCACAAGAATGAATGCAATAGCCTTTTACTTGCTTTTTGCTCATAACCCTAGGTAGATGCAGAGGCATCTAATCCAATGGCTACGAATGAATTAGATCAATGGTTGAAATTAAATGCTCATTTTATTTCTAAAATATTAATTTCACTCACCCACTTAAATTTATCAAAAACTGACTTTAATGCCTAAAGTCAAATTAAAGGTCACTTAAGTCATTTAATGCAAGGTTCACTTTATTTCCCTTCACTAAGTGACTAAGGCTAAAGTCACTTAGGGGAACCCTTCCCTAGGTACAAAATCTAACATTTGATGTGGTAGCAAATTGAGATATATGTGGTATGATTGTTTTAGCTTTTATTTTGTCGTATGTGGGTTGGTTGAGCAGGGGAATTATTTCAAGGTACGCAGAGTATGGATTTCAACTTTGAATGGACTCTTCCTTGATGCCAACTTTAAGTGTGGGAGTTTAGGGAAATATATAATAAATAATGATGTTGGGAACTGCTGTTTCAATTCTACTTCTATCTAATAAGCAGCCGAACCTAAAACAGCCTATTGGGACTAATTGATGGTGAAATGGTTTCTGCTTGAGTTTGACATAAATGATGAAATGTTCAAGTGAAAAGTCCACCTCAATAAATGATAAATGCATTTGAAACTTATTTAGTATTGTTTAAAATAGAAAAAATCACTCCTTTGTCCATTATTTAAAAGAAAAAGTTTACATGTCTAAAAATTATAACAAAAAACTGAACACACAAAGAATCCAAGAAAACAAGAACTTGGAAGAGAGAAATTCTTGAATTTGTTAAAATAGGGAGAGCACATGTAATTTCCTGGATGCATGAACCCTAAAATGATGTAAATATACTGTAACTCATTAAGACAACACTAAGTTTGAATTAGATGAATTCAATAAGTGACTTTATTAAAATGCTTATGTCTATAGTCTAGGTGGCCACTATGAACTAAGCAACTATAACATCCTCCCTTAATGATCATGCTAGAAACTACACCAAGTTTGTCTTTGGATTTTACAGATTTATCTAGGCCTGGAGACTTGGTGAAAATATTTGCAGTTTGGTCTTGAATTGGGAAATAATTCAGATTGATATGGCAATGAAATTAAAGTATTAATATGTTTGAGCTGCTCAAGACAGGGTTCTTGATAGCATGGGAACTCTTTAGTTATCACAAAAAAGTACTATGGATTTATTTTAACAGACTTGCAAATCTGCAAGCGCTCGTCCAAGCCAAAATACTTCACATGCCTCTTCTACTGCTACTTTTTTCTTCTTCTTCTGTATGCAGAAAACTGCCTCTGTGGCAGTGCGAACACATAACTTGATGTAGACTTCCTGTTATCCATGGATCCTAACCAATTTGGGTTTGAATGGCCACATAACTAAGGCTCCTTGCTATTCCCATATAGAATGCCAAAGTCCAGTCTTACATACATTAACACTCTCTTTGCTGTTGTCCGGTGTCCTATTTTTGGAGCTTGCTGCATAAATCAAGAGATATAGTTGACTATATAGCTCAAGTCTAGTGGCAGTAAGATGCATCAAGCTGCTGACTAGTTCCCTAAAGATTGATTCATTGATTTCCTTTGAATTATCTTTGTTGAAAATTTCAGCGCTTTCTTCATAGGTGTAGATGAGATTTTACAATTTGCCATCTTGAACTTGTCTAACAAATGTAACAATGTTTGCCATATTTTGTTTGTGAAACAAGAAGATTATTATTTGTTTTCCAAACTTCTACACCTAAGAAATAATGTAGGATGCTAAATCTTTCATGTTAAAAGCTAAAGACAACTTTGATTTTACCTTTGCAATTGTTTATGCCTCCCTACCTCTAGTGATGATGGCATCAACATATATCAGTGGAATCACCACATCACCTTTCTCTCTTTTGATGTAGAGATTGCAGTCAAAATGTTACGTCTATAGAATAACATTGTTAATAATATAACATATAAACCTAGTCTATAGTGTTGAAAACCCTTGTTTAACAGCAAGCTGGTTTAATGAACAATTTCTATGAATTTCTTGAACAATTTAAACACACTGTAAACACTTAACAGGCTGTAAATAAACACATGCACATCACACAATTTGACACAGATATTTTTGGCAAAGTTGCCCTGGAAAAACCCCCACGGGGAAAACCAGTTTTGAGATGAGAGCTTTATTTCTTCAGTAAATGTACAAATCAGAAAATCAGAGATGAAGATCTAACTTATCTCCACCAGCAGAAGTTCTTTTCAGCATTAAATGCACAAACTGTCCTTCAAACCCTAACAGTAATTTTCCTCGATTTCCGTGCCAAATCAGACACTGGCCGTACAGATCTCGGGACACGTGCCAGAATTTAATGCAGCCGTACAGTAATTAATGCAGCAGTAAATTACCTCGAAATTCGTGCCGAATTTACCCAGCNATAGGACCTAAGAAATTGATGCAATTATTGGAAGCTACATTTGTAAAGACATAACTTTACATGAATGGTCAGCATAAGGCCTATAAATGCAAGGGCATTTTTCACTGTAAATCATCATTCATTTTCTAATATATTTATGTTTCTTGGTATACCCAATAGAAAGCTTCAAATCAATTTTAGCTTCTGCTGCACTTGGTATCAGAAGCAAAATTTTAGCCAATTCAAGGATGAATCCCTCAAACTACCTTAGTCTTTTAGCAGTCAACCGAACCACCATCATAGTTCCTAAATGGAGGAAATGTATAAGAAGAGTAGGGAAGATATTCATATGAATGAAATTCGATCTTTTGTAAAACAATTAGCATGGAAATTTGGCATAATAATAAAGGATAATGTCAATTCGAAAGGTGAAGAATATAGTCATGAGGAGATTGAGGAAAATCATGCTTGCCGCTTCTCTAATGATGGAAGCAAAAATGAAGCATACAAAGCTGAAGAAAATTTTTCTGACTCACTCAGATTTCCAATTCAACTTGGAATGTGAAATCTAGGAAAAACACATTTAGTTGAAGGAGAACTTAATGAAGAGATGGAACTGGCTCCTATAATAGATGAAATACAATTAACCAATGATCCATGGAGTTTCTGGGACAAGGAGCACATGAGCAGCAAAACGCACAAGGGGGACATATGGAAGCCACCCCAAATTTTAAGGAAATTCCGTGGGGGCAGGGGACGACGGAGTTTTACCATGTAAAAACTAAAAACTAAATTCATCATTACGCAATGTACTTCTAAATTCAAGTTTCAAATTTGTAAATGATACTAAATAATTAAATTAGTACATGGTACTGAACTATTACGAAATTTCAAATTTGTAAATGCTATTGAGCTATTACCATGTAAAAACTAAAAGGGAAGTGTGTTTCGTCACTGGGGAAATGATTCTCCACGCATTTCCCCCAAAAGGGGCATTGGGGAAACGTTTCCCTAGGAGTTTTTCCATACCAAAAACATGGGGGAGCGCAGGGGTGAGGGGGACCAACACTGCAATTAACCCCCCTGAGGAAGAGTATTTTGAAACCATGAAAGCTGACCAAGATACCTTCAAAAATTCAATGGAACTTGATTCTCTTGATAATGGATTTATTGAAAAGGAAAAATGATTAGTTTTGAAGGAAATAAATAATTAGGTGCTAGAGGATAATTTAAAATAGGGGAGTCATTGATATGATCTTAGGGACAAAAAGGGGTTCTTTCGGATGAGGATGATAAAGATAGAGAACGTTGGACCTCTGCAGCTCAGCCTCTCTTTGTTCATCACCATGACCCTGACTTTCTAAGTTCTGTTTCTTGCTTTAAAGGGACTATGAAAATGAGAATGGAAGAGGATGGTCGTGGATATTGTTGGAGGAGAAGAGAGAGTTATCCTTCCTAGACAATAGGCAGAGTCTTCAAATTAAAGAATTCATGTATGAGGAGCCAATATCACCGGTGATGCAACATATTTTGACAAATTTGGATGAATATTGGTTAGCATAGTTACATATGTCGTGTCGACGAATGTATCGTCGAGGGTCTGGAATGTAACTTATCTACACCAATGGCGAAAATATCGGAAAATATCGGCAAATGTTGTAAAACATAAAAAAGAATACAAAAATAACCATTTTTTTTCAATTTTTTTGACATCTAAAGCAACAACAACATCAAATAAACACATTGCTACATAAATATGAAAATATAACTAATATATAAGATGTATAAGATGTCAAACAGTGGATCATGATCACATATAGACTATAAATTGAAAATACTGAAATATGTTCTTGATGGAATGATAGAAAATCACATCAAATGACCAAAATAAATGTCTCTCAAGAGATGATTCATCATGACTCATGAGGCATATAGATAATACATAGTACACTGATAAACAGTAGGAATCATTGATCCCCTCTACCCCTTTTATAGGCAAGGGGAACCACTCTTCCTTTAGAAGTAGTAGGGGGTTTTGTAGGTGCTTTGGATGAGTTAGGCGTCAAATTGGAAGCTCCAACTACTCAGGCCATGGTGGAAGGTAATGGGGCTGAGGTGGAAACCAATGTGAGTTATCTCCTACCATAACTGCATATCATAAAAATTATTGCCTATATTGGGATCCTATTCATCAATTGCACCCTATGCCCCCCTCCTCTAGGCTCTAGCCCTTGCCTCTTCCTCGAATCTCGAAGTTGATCCTCCAATGACATTAGTCAACACTACACAATTTTGATGAATCTTCCCATGCTTAATGAGTGAAGGGTACATTTTTATTAAGGTCATGATAAAAGATTTCAATAGTCAAATGCCATAAACATCAAGGTACATAGAGGGGTTGATGTGCTTGAGTAAATGCCAATCCCATGTTGGACACAATGGTCAGATTGAGGGGGGGGTGGTGAATCGGTGTGAGAGCAATTTAAACTTTTTTTACCTTCTATTTATCAATCAGAGTTTATCAAGCATTAAATTACCAATCACATTATCATATTCATCAGCTAAATCATAAGCACAATAACACATCAAAGAGAGACACGAATATATGTAAGGTGAGCCTTATTCATGGCAATGGAAGACTTCAATCTTCACGATTACAATCAGCACCAACTGATAAGAATAGGACCGACTCTTATGATAGGACCCAACTTGGTTTTTTTAGCTCCAACTAAGAAAGAGTTGATGAGTCCAATCCTTAAGTGCAAGACTCAGCTTGCAAGCTTGATGTCAATCTCTGATTGTCATCAATCGGCTGCACAAACATGTACCTCTGCTGGTCGACCTTTGCTCATCACTCTCTATTTGTCAATTTGTTCATCAACACCTGCTCTCATCATCTGCTCTACTGCTCCAGGATCATGCCAATTCATTTGCCTAACATCACCAAGAGCTGCCCATCATCAAGATCTGCTCAATTGCCAATTATCAACAGTATGCTCTTATGCTGCTCATGCCAACTTATCAGAGGTCTGTTCAAACATCATCTCATAGTTACTACTGCTCTCACCGATCATCAGGTATGCATCATCAAAGCATCATCATAGTGTACAAGGCACCATCCACATCATAGAGTAAGCATCATCATCATCATACAGTAGTGTCAACAAGCATACATCATCATGGAGTATGCATCAAGTATGCATCATCATAGAGTATACATCATAGTGTATAGGAATGCATCATTATAACATCATTATGTAGTGTCAACAAGTATACATCATCATCATCATCATATTTATGCTTTACCTTGTCACTATTCTTGTCATGTCACTCGTTTGCTGTCACTGTTTGCTGTCGAGTCCTATAGCAACCTTCTGTTGCTGACCCTAACCATCTATAGAGACCCTACTGTTGCTTCCCAAATTTTGTTTATCTACTATTGGTGACTGCCTGAATTTCTGTGTGGCTTGTTTCAAGCTGCCCATGGCCTTCACAAAGGCCTAGATCACCACCGTCAGCTGCTAGTAGAGTCTCCTGCTGCCCTAGACCTCCTCCTTGTGTTGCTGTAGCAACCCTAACCAACATATCGCCCCTAAAAAATTGTGACATATACGAAATTTTTAATATATTGCGATATATTGAATGTCACGATATATTGGGAATATATCTCGATATTTTGGAAAATATCACCTTGCATAAAAATATGCATGGAAATTTGGAAATAAAGCTGTAGGTTAAATTCTTAGAAGTGTTATTAGAACCAGACATATTAAATTTTAAAAGTTATAAATGGTAATATTAAATTCTTAAAGTAAAAGTGACATTCTCTTTATCTTTAATTTTTATCATTTTGTTTAAATTTTTAACATTACCATTAATTGTTTCAAGATGTTTAAGAGTCGTTTGAACCTTTGACATCATATGCAAAAAATAGAATTTTAGATCCCATTCAGAATTCAATAGAGTTAATAGTTTTCAAGATTTCAAGATTGCAATGTTTCCACTGGATTCTATCATGTATGAGGGTATGAGATTGACCTTTAATCAAGCACATCAACCCCTCTATGTACCTTGATGTTGGTGGTGCTGACCATTGAACTGCTGTATCATGACCTTAATAAAAAGGTATCATTTACTCAAGCAAAATCACTTATTAAAGATGGGGAATCTGAAGCGGAGAGATTCGTCTTCTAAGTAAACACCCAGTGTAAATAACGTAAATGATCCATCACTGGATATAGTAAAATATAAATGATAAGATGTAAGATAAGATGATGAATTTCACAAATTTTGGCCTACTTTTATAATAGCTTGGGCATTGCCTATTTGAGGGGACGCATCCTCTCATTTAATTATAATTTATTAATCTTGTTAAATATTTATGTGTTTATTAATTATTTGTTACATTGCCTTCCCCTTGAGGAAAGTTTTGTCCTCAAAGCTTATTGAAGACAAGGGTTATGTCTGATTTTTTGCTTGAACCGTCATCTCTAGATCCTTTCATTTTGTATATGTGACACTTGATGAAATGAGACGATACGAGTTACGAATTCCAAAGAAGAACTATCGCATCGTCTCTGATGTGGTCCATTTGAGATTTATTTTTATCGAAGCTATTTGATCGCTTTGTGGGATGGGTCTTCTTGTTTGTTGTTTAGTATTTTGATTTGATGTTCTTGCTTGTTTGACAACATAACTCTTCTGTGTATGTTCATTTTGACCCTGTCGTTGGTCAAAATGACATTTATAATTGGGGTGTCGTCAAGGAGACTTTGTTGTTTGTTTTTCTGCTGGATTGACTTCTTTTTGAACTGTGATGAGGACTGAATTTATTTCCTCAACTTGACTTTGTTTTCCGGAAAGTCTGGATGCTTCCTTCTGGATTTGCGCTACTTTGTTCTCTAGTAGATTGTTATTACTCTGAATCTTTTCGAACTTGTCTTCTTGCTACATTTTGTCCTCTTTTATCTTCTTGATTTGTTCTTCTCGTTCTTGATTAAGATTTCTTAGGCGCTGGTTTTCTTCCTCCTTTTCTAATATTCTTCCTTTGAGGTCTTCATTGGTTTCAACTTCTTGATTTTCGTAAGTAATGTCTTGTTATGATTTCTTAGTCGAAATAGTTCTTCGGTATTGCTTGCTAAATTGTCATTGATTTTCTTAATTTCCAGCTGGTGTGCCTTTTTATTGTCGTCATAATTCTGTTTGAGTTATTTCATATGTTGCTGATGTTGACATATCTTTGAATCTTGATCTTCTAGCTTCTTATGGGTTTGCGCCAATTCACTATTTTTGTCCTTGATGAGCTTGTTTAAGCGCATTACGTCTTCTTCGAAGTTGTTATCACTTCTATACGGTGACTTTTCGTGATTCTTTGACTCTTTGATATGGTCTTCTAAGTTTTGATTGTGACTTCTCAAATGTGATATTTGCTCATCCTTATCTGATAACATTTTTTTTCTGAAAGCTTCATTATTTTTTTCCAATATTTGATTTTTGATATCTAAGGTATGAGTCCTTTGCTCTTGAATTATGTTAACCAATTTCTGCTTCTCCGCCTCGCATTGTAGATAATTATTGGTAGCTTTGTAATGTTCTAACTGAGCCAAAACTGCTTGTAATTGTGATTGTAATTCTACTTTTGTAATTGCATGACTTCTTGACTTCGATGATGGATCTTGGCACAAATTGTGTAATAACCTCCCAAAATCTACTTTTAACCTTTGTTTTTAATTTTTAATTTTTTTTATAGATATTTATAATAATAATAATAATATTATTATATTGTAATAATATATATATTTTTAAATAATTATAATAATAATATAATATTATTATTATTATATGTTTTTTTTATAACAATAATAATTTTTTTTGGTAGGTCAACTTGAAGAAGATGAGATGAAGGGCACGTGAAAATCGTCGGGGGGGAGGTGGCAGGGAGTAGCCGGGAGGCAACATAGGAAGCAGAGGGAAGGGAGCGCAGTCGGGGGACTGAGGATAGAAAGGTGACGAACGACGGGGAGCAGGACGCGATGGAGAAGTTGGGAGGGGGTTGCGAAAATGGTGCAAGAGCAGGAGCAAGAGGTCGGGGTTGGTGGATGCATGAGAGGTGGGTGGAGTGCGCGGAAGCAGGAGAAGCAGGGAGGAAATGGAGGTGGAGGACAGTGGGAGCTGCAGAACAGGATGGTGCGACGGAAGATGGGAGAGCAGGAGCGGTGGGCAGAGTGCGCGTAAGTAGGAGTAGGGGGGAAAAGATGGGCGCGCAGGGAGAACACATAGATGGTGAAGGAAGTGGAGGTTGTATGCAACGGAGGAGGGTGTCTGCGATGGGAAGTGAGCTAGGGGGAGCAATGGAGCAGGTCGTGGGTGGAAGAGGGCATGCGATGGATGAAAGGGCGTAGGCGGGAGCTTGGATGAGGATGCCGCGCGGGGGAAGGTGTGGTGGTAGTAATCTCTCATTAATAACCACTAGCCGGAATCACATGCCCAAGAAGAGGCTTTGATACCACTGAAGTGGAGAGATCCGTCTTCTAAGTAAACACTTAGTGTAAATAACGTAAATGATTCATAAATGGATAAAGTAAAATATAATTGATAAGATGTAAGATAAGATGATGAATTTTACAAATGTTGGCCTGCTTTTATAATAGCTTGGGCATTGCCTATTTGAGGGGACGCATCCACTCATTTAATTATTAATCTTACTTGTTATTAATATTTATGTGTTTATTAATTATTTGTTACAAATTGCCTATTTGAGGGGACGCATCCACTCATTTAATTATTAATCTTACTTATTAATATTTATGTGTTTATTAATTATTTGTTACAGAATCCTTTTTCTAGCTTTTTTTAACGATTGGATTAAGATGTTTCATCAAAATTGTAGGGTGTTGAATCAATTGACTAATGTCCTTGGAGGATCAACTTTGAGTTTCGAGGCAGATACAAGGGCGAGAGTCTAGAGGAGGGGGGCATACTGTGCTTATTGATGAATAAGGATCCTGATATAGGCAATGATTTTGATGATATGTAGATATGGGGGGAGGAAGCTTACATTGGCTTCCATCTCATCCCTAGTGCCTTCCACCACAGCCTAAGCAATTGGAGCTTCCATTTCCACCCCAAGCTCATCTAGTGCGCCTACAGGACCACCTACTACTTCCAGAGGAAGATTGGTGCCCCTTTCCTGTAAAGGGGGTAGAGGGGATCGATGTATTATTTATCATTGTACTATGTAGTATTAGATGCCTCATGAGTCATGATGATTTATCTCATGAGATATATTTATTTTGATAATTCTATCAGGAACATATTTCAGTATTTTCAGTTTATTGTTGATATGTGATCGTGATCTATCATTTCACATCTTATGCATCTTATATATTAGTCTCTCATTAATAGCCACTAGCTGGAATCACATGCCCAAGAAGGGGCTCTGATACCACTGAAGTGGAGAGATC
Organism: Pseudotsuga menziesii; assembly: GCA_001517045.1. Taxonomy (NCBI): domain Eukaryota; kingdom Viridiplantae; phylum Streptophyta; class Pinopsida; order Pinales; family Pinaceae; genus Pseudotsuga; species Pseudotsuga menziesii. The sequence goes on from LPNX010671721.1 coordinate 1,197,210, forward strand.
CGTCTTCTAAGTAAACACCCAGTGTAAATAACGTAAATGATCCATAAATGGATATAGTAAAATATAATTGATAAGATGTAAGATAAGATGATGAATTTTACAAATGTTGGCCTGCTTTTATAATAGCTTGGGCATTGCCTATTTGAGGGGACGCATCCTCTCATTTAATTATTAATCTTACTTGTTATTAATATTTATGTGTTTATTAATTATTTGTTACAAAATCCTTTTCTAGCTTTTTTTAACGATTGGATTAAGATGTTTCATCAAAATTGTAGGGTGTTGAATCAATTGACTAATGTCCTTGGAGGATCAACTTTGAGTTTCGAGGTAGATACAAGGGTGAGAATCTAGAGGAGGGGGGCATACTGTGCTTATTGATGAATAAGGATCTTGATATAGGCAATGATTTTGATGATATGTAGATATGAGAGGAGGAAGCTTACATTGGCTTCCATCTCATCGCTAGTGCCTTCCACCATAGCCTAAGCAATTGGAGCTTCCATTTCCACCCCAAGCTCATCCAGTGCGCCTAAAGGACCACCTACTACTTCCAGAGGAAGATTGGTGCCCCTTTCCTGTAAAGGGGGTAGAGGGGATCGTCGTATTATTTATCATTGTACTATGTAGTATTAGATGCCTCATGAGTCATGATGATTCATCTCATGAGATACATTTATTTTGATAATTCTATCAGGAACATATTTCAATAAACATCATTTCACATCTTATGCATCTTATATATTAGTTTTTATTTCATATTTATGTAGCAATGTGTTTATTTGATGATGTTGTTGCTCTAGATGTTAAAAAAATTGAAAAAATGGTTATTTTTGTATTTTTTGTGGTTTTATGACATTTGTCAATATTTTTCGATATTTTCGTCGATGTTGTCGAGAAGTTACATTCTGGACCCTTGACGATATATTTGTCGACACAATATATGTAACTTTGGTTCCCACCCCAAATGGCTAAATTGAAAGATCGGGGAACAGTTGAATGGGTGCCCTGGGATGGAAAATCCATCGAACCCTATGTGGTTCATAACGATCCCCATATCGATTGTCAACACTCAATTCTACTGATTTACATCTTGATACTTTCAATCAAGAGCGTTCAACTATACTATAAATCAGTGAAACACGACTCACGAGAGACTCGTGAGTACTTGCAAGTAAGGGTGAGTCAACCCCCACGTCGAGCACTCGTAGAAGGGCTCTCTAGGACTAGTGCTACTTGCCAGACTCGATGTACTCATCCTAGACTTGACATCCTCGCCCAAACTCGTGCTAACTCGTTTGGACTCGTGAAATAGGAGGAAATATATCCCCTGTGAAAATGAAGGTAGAATTGAAATTCCTTGATGTCTGTTCACAATTCAACCTGTATTCAGCTTCAAGGATTTGCTGCCCTCGTCCTCATGACTTGCCCAATGTCCAACTCTAAGGTTCCTCGTCGACGGTCTTTACTATCTAGTGAATCACAACTTGATTTCACTCGTGCCCTTGCCCTAATGCACACGCGATTCGACGGTCCCCATCCATTGTCTACCTCGACTCGGCTCCAAGTTTCGACTTCTCGACTTTCCTTCCAAGTTCCAAGTGCTTGTGATGACTCATTTCCCATGGTCTAGTTCTTCAAGCCCTTGCCCAACGACTCGCCATCGCCACTTGGGTAGTGTTTTCAAAATATGTATTAATCTTTATTTTTTATCGAAATTGAATTTTATTTTAAAATTCATATAATATTAATTTTTATCAACATTGACTTTTATCGTAATATCTGTATTATCATTAAATTTATCAAAATTAAATTTTATTATAAAATTGATATAATATTGATTTTTATCGAAATTGATTTTCATTATAATATTCTATTTTATTATAAAAATTCATATATTTGTTAATTTTATTATAAAAAATCATATTTTTGTAATTTTTAATCTTATTATTTATAGTATGATGATTATCACCAAATTTTCCATTGCTGAATTTTTGTCCGTCTTCAAGGTGGCTAAATTTGAACACAAATTCGAACCAGGTGACATACATTTATCATGCTATTATTTGCTGCTGACTATTCTACTGTTCACTGCCAGTGCTGAGTGTACTCGTGGAATAGGAGAACTTTGGCTTGACCATCGAAGGAGGATGGACTCTAGAGCTGCCATTTGAGACTGTGAGCTGCCTCTTTTTTGTGCCCAAAATTTACCATATTTTAAGTTCTTTTCCTATTTGCCGAGTTTGTCTAGGGTCTTTCCCAAGTCTTTCTCAAGTCGACGAGTCAAGTGTCAACCGAGTCTTTGCCGAGTCTGATTCGTGCAACCTTGCTATAAATCAATAGCTTTGCGACAATAGTGCCTTAAGGGTTGGTTCAACCTTGATTTAATACATAATTGGGATGACTAGTGGTTTGTAACGGAACTTCATTTGTAGAAGTGTCAATGCTTATTGATAAGTATCGGTGGGACCAATGTTGAATAGGCGGGGAGGGAGGGGCAGTGCCATGCCAAACGGGCAACTCGGCTTACAATTGTCCACAACGAGACAACTACTTCATTACAACCGGAGTTCTTGACCAACGTACCCCTGTTGAATAGGCGGGTAGGTAGGGTCAGTGCCATGCCAAACGGGCAACTCGGCTTACAATTGTCCACAACGAGACAACTACTTCATTACAACCGGAGTTCTTGACCAACGTACCCCACCATCGTTTAAGGTATCCCCTTGCTTTCTTTAAAGAAAGCAATGCTAGGTAGGTAAGTAAGTTTCCTAGAAGTGATCAGTAGTGAATGCACTTGTTGGGGTAGGTATTTTGCAATATGCAACTCCATGCTTCCGCCCACTCCTCAAATAATAATTTGAGAAAAAATACCTCACCTTCCCATCGTTAGGTTTGTTGATCCGCTCATGTTTGATCGGTAAATAAAGTATACGCTGGAGGGATTCTCCATAATCTTCAATTTCGTTGAGGAAAAACACAATTTTCTTGATTTTAAGTCTCTATTTTAGATGCATAGTTTACTTTCAGCAAACTTTAGGCTCACGTTTTTGTGCACTCATTGTTAATTTGCCTAAAATTTTCTTAGAGGGTTAACCAAAAAGTTTCATAATAGATTATTTATGTCACCTTGACACTATCTCTTATATCGTTAAGAGACTATAAAGTTATACACTCCTTGGCTAAATAACTTTATAATAACTTGGTAGTTTTCCATGATTTAGTATTTCATCCAAACAACATAATGTGACAGTATAATAATTATGGTTGCCTTTAATTTATGAAATACCCATTCTAAAGATTCTTGCTTGTAGATGTATCATTTTGAAGGTGGATGATCACTTGCCTTCCATAGTACAAGAGAGATACTTAGATGTTTAATTTGTATATATAGGCTAAAATATTATTTTCTAGTACATGTGAGGGGATTCATTAATGTATAACTCAATTAGATAATAATCTCCCCGAGCGTTCTGCTACTCGTACCAGGGAGACCCTTATTGCCCGAAGAACAACTCATACTTTCTTGCCCCAATAAAATATATGCTTGCTCATATAAGGTTCCATCACAGGGAAATCGTTGCAAAAATCTCAATAATTGGAATGTTGTGGTTTCACTGGCCTTTTGACAAGAGTTTTCCATGAATCGTTAGCAGATAGGTTCGGTTGGTTATACCTCAAATATATAGTTACTAGATAAAAAATAGGCACAACCTCCAACCTTACTACAAAAACTTAATAAATGGCTTTTACACAAGAGAAAATATATATGATAACTTGTTGAATAACACAAAATTCAATGATTAATATTTCTTTTATTTTTAAAAGATACAAATCAATCATCTAGTAAAAGTGACATTCTCCTTATTTATTTTCTATCCTTTTACTTAAATTTTTAACATTACCATTAATGGTTGCAAGATGTTTGAGAGTGGACCCAACTTCATCAGACTTCATATGCAAAAAGTAGAATTTTAGATCCCATTCAAAATTCAGCAGACCTTAGAGTTTCCATGATTTCAAGATTACAAAGTTTCCATCAGTTTCTATCATGCATGAGGGTATGGAATTGACATTTAATCAAGCACATCAACCCCTGTATGTACCTTGTATGTACCTTGATGTTGGTGGAGTTGATCGTTGAACTCCTTTGTCATGACCTTAATATAATTGTACTCTTGTCTTAAGCAAAATCACTTATTAAGCATGGGAAACTTTTTTGACCCTTATTTTAACAATTGGATCAGGCGGTTTCATCAAAATTGTAGGGTGTTGAGTCGTTTACTAATGTCCTTGGAGAATCAACTTTGAGATTTGAATTAGAAGAAAGGCATAGAGCTTGGAAGATGGAGGCATAGGGTACTATTAATGAAAAGGATTCCAATATAAGCAATAATTCGCCAACATGTATGATTTATGATTTATAATTTATGTTTCACATTCATTTTTTTAAATGTCCTTGCTCATATATATATATATATATATATTTCGTGTTTCCCTGTTTCCAAAATTTTGGGGGGGTCACATTTCCAATGCGTCCCCGTTTCGTGCAACTTAGGTCGAAGATTCATACATAGGACGATCACATATTCATATGTAGTTAACATCGATTGTGCTTATACCCTATGCGAACTAACACTATAGTGCTAAAAAATGCAAGTTGGTAATACTTCACCACTTTTGGTGTCATTTAGGTGATAATGAGAATTGTTAACCCGATGGCGCCAAGCACATTAGAGCAAAGCTCCATCAACCATTTACTAGACAATGTTGGATATAAGAAATATGGAAAAGAAAGTACCTAGAAAAATAATGCTTCCGCATGGTTCACCATAGGAATTATCCTACAAACAAACACGATCCTCCTGTCATGGATTCTCTCATCCGGCCCACAATCCTCTATGGGCTCTGAGGTGTTGGGGCCTCGCCTACTTGACTATGATTAGGCCTCAATAGAGAGAGTGTAGATCCTCCTCCTTGGTCAAATGCAAACATACAATACATCATCCCATTGTACTCGGAGAGTTTGGTGCTCGACCTTTCCGACTGAGGTTGTGTTCAACCTTGTCTCTCTCTTACACTGCCTACGGAGCTTTTCTGACTCCGTGAAGGGGCATGATTGATACCCATACTTGGTCTCTCTCCCTTCAGTGGCCATCACTTCACCCAACTATCCAGGTTGCTCTAGATGTTGGTTTGTGGATGTTGTGGACCTCTTAGCATCATGTCGGTATTGCGATGGACCCACTTCCTTATTTTAGGTATTCCTTAGGCATGCCTGGCTGCCTCCTACCTACCAGGCAGCAATTGAACAAAATCACTAGAGATGACATTAATAGACAGTTTCTGCAGGTTACTGGGATCAACCCTCAAGGGGGCTTACATCCTAAGATGGCCTTCTACACTCCATGCATAACAAAAGTACACATGATCTAGGTGCTAAACAAGAACAAGAACACTGGAGTACCCATGCAGAATATGAACCATATGTCATGAACAAGTACACTACCATCCTCTAGCATAAGATCCATCACTTAGTCATTAACACTAGAGCATCCTTATCATGAATCCAAGGCACAGAACATCACCAGCAACCTATAGCTCCCCCTCCAGAAAATGTGAAAAATTCACATTTAGACACCCATGCAAAATGGGGGAGGTTACACCCAGCAAACTGGTAATACATTGCACTGCATACGTACTGCCATATGAGATGTACAGAATCTGTACAATAGCTGACAGTAGCCTAACAAGATTGTACAAACATGAACAGGGTCCAAATTTTAGCAGATCGGGCTGTTGGGACCCCAGGATAGAAATTGGAGGTCGTACAACCTGTAAAGACGCCAAGCAGCCAAAATTCTGCCTTTTCCAGTTTCTCAATGATTTACAGTTTGAGGGAGGAAAAACATAAAATTGTCTGATTTAGCATGAATTTGGAAAATCTGCAATAGATCTATGCGTATCTCAAGAGATTTATCAGTTTTACAGAGTGAATATTTGTCTTTATCTCCATAATCTTCAATTTAGCTGAGGAAAAACACAATTTTCTTGATTTTAAGTCTCTATTTTAGATGCATAGTTTACTTTCAGCAAACTTTAGGCTCACTTTTTTGTGCACTAATTATTAATTTGCCTAAAATTTTCTTAGAGGGTTAACCAAAAAATTTCATAATAGATTATTTATGCCACCTTGACACTATCTCTTATATCGTTAAGTGACTATAAAGTTATACACTCCTTAGCTAAATAACTTTATAATAACTTGGTAGTTCCACGATTTAGTATTTCATCCAAACAGCATGATGTGACAGTATAATAATTATGGTTGCCTTTAATTTATGAAAAACCCATTCTAAAGATTCTTGCCCGTAGATGTATCATTTTGAAGGCGGATGATCACCTGCCTGCCATAGTACAAGAGAGATACTTAAATGTTTAATTTGTATATATAGGCTCAAATATTATTTTCCAGTACATGTGAGGGGATTCATCAATCTATAACTCAATTAGATAATAAACTCCCCGAGCGTTCTGCTACTCGTACCAGGGAGACCCTTATTGCCCCAAGAACAACTCATACTTTCTTGCCCCAATAAAATATATGCTTGCTCATATAAGGTTCCATCACAGGGTAATTGTTGCAAAAATCTCAATAATCGGAATGCTGTGGTTTCACTGGCCTTTGACAATAGTTTACCATGAATCGTTAGCAGATAGGTTCGGTTGGTTATACCTCAAATATACTGTTACTAGATAAAAAATTAGGTATAACCTCCAACCTTACTGCAAAAACTTAATAAACGGCTTTTACACAAGAGAAAAGATATATGATAACTTGTTGAATAACACAAAATTCAATGACTAATATTTCTTTTGAATGGGATCTAAAATTCTACTTTTTGCATATGAAGTCTGATGAAGTTGGAACCACTCTCAAACATCTTGCAACAATTAATGGTAATGTTAAAAATTTAAGTAAAATGATAGAAAATAAAAGATAAGGAGAATCCCATTTTTACTTTAAGAATTTAATATTACCATTTAATACTACCAATTACTACTAAATAAGGCAATATTTCTTAATCAACCAGGCAAAGGTTTTTTGGAAACGCGGACTTAAGGACCCAATGCTCATTCGTACAAAAATGTGTTTCTGTACAAAGGAATTGTGTTTCCTTCTCGGGAAACATGCTCATCCGTACATAAATGTGTTTCCATTCCGTGCAGTAGGCACTATGTTGCTGGAAGTGGGGAGTGGGAGTGGAGCGAAAAGCAAAATTTTCAAAAGCTCCCGTTTTGGAAGTGTTTTGAGAGAGTTTTTTGTATAGTATATATTTTATTATATTTTGATGGATTTATATCAATGTTCCCCCAAGTTTCCGGGACGCGGGGGCGGGGAAACGCACATTGGGGACGTGTGCAGAACACCCCCAAATTTTAGTGAAATTCAGAGGGGGTGGGGGGCGGGGGGACGTCCAGGTCTTAATAAAAATTAATATTATAAATTATTAAATCCCAGCAATAACAATTCAATGATTCATTCCATGTAAACTACTAAAAGTAAATAATAAATAGTAAATACTAAGTCTATCATTGTTCAATGTAAATCAAAATATAGCAAATTAATAATACAAACACGTTATACAATTCATCATGATAATTCATTGTAATTGAAAACTTGAATCAATGATGTTGCATGTTAAAATAGTGAAATAGTAAATTACTAAAGACTAAGCCTGAAATAGAGACTAAACAACAATTGAAATTAATTTTTTTTTTTTTAAACAGAAATTGGGAAAATCGTGGGGGGCGTCTAGGAGCCCCCCAGTTTTTGGTGGGGGCGTGTGGGAGACCCCCTTCACCGGAGCGTGCTGTAGAACAAGGGGATGAGCCCCCTTGTGAGTTTCCGAGAGTTTCTTGATTTTGGGGACGCTGGGAAACGTTTCCCCAGGAGCCCCCGAGCCCCCGGGGCACAGGGAGCGAGGGGGGCGTGCCCTCGACCCTGGGGGGCAAGTCCCCGTGTAACACTGATTTATATCTAAAAAACATGTAGAATGTTGAATTAGCTAATGAATACATGGACTAAACCATATAGCATCAATCATCTAGTAGTTTTCACTTATAACATTATCATCAAATGATCAACCATAAAAGCTTTTATAGGAGCTTGGCAAACAACGAAGGTACCATAACATTGTCAAAAGCTCTTGTTTTGGGAGAGTTTTTTGTATAGTATATATATTTTATTATATTTTGATGGATTTATTTCTAAAAAACATGTAGAATGTTGAATTAGCTATCCATTACATGGATTAAACCATATAAAATCAATCATCTAGTAGTTTTAACTTATAACATTATCATCAAATGATCAACCATAAAATCTTTTATAGGAGCTTGGCAAACAACGGAGGTACCATAACATTGTCATCAAATTATTAACCTAGTACAAGGGCTTTTAGTATAGTAAAGGAAGGGAGCACATCGGGAGTGCCTTGGGAGTGTGCTGTCAAAACTAGGAGCATTTTGGGAGCGAGCTTTCGAAGGAAGCAAGCTTCTGGAGCGGGAGCAAAGGTGGGGGGCGCTCCCAAGCAACATAGGGTAGGCATTTTTGCTTTTCCAGCAGGAAGTGTCCTGGGAATGTGGGGGGAGGGGATGATGGTGTTTCTTGCAACATAGGACCTCGACTTGTGTTTGAGTTTGATTGTTGATCTTGTGAAATAGTAAAATATTGTTTTCTTACGAGAAAACCCAATGTAAATAAAATAAATAATCCATGTATGGATAACGAAGTATATTTGATAAGATGAGAATTTACAATTACATTGCCTTGGGCTTTATGAGCCATTTTGCGCCTTTTTGAATAAGTCATGTCTTTTGACTCTTCATAATTAGTTAATTAATTATTTCTTTTAATAATTAATAATTATTAATATTAATTTATTTAATAATCAACATTAATATTTAATATTATTAATTACGCTATGTTATATAATTTTTATATAATATTTCCTTCCCCTTAGAGAAGCTTTGTCCTCAAAGCTTAGAGAAGATGAGGCTTACATCTGATTTCTTGTTTGTAATGACACCTTCTCGATTTTTGTTTTAGTAACTGCGACACTTGATCAAATGAAATGATATGAGTTACAGATTCCCAAGATAAATTGTTGCATCGTTTGTGAAGTCGTCCATCCAAGATTTATCTTTATCGGAGTTGTTTGTAGACCGCTTTGTTGGATGGAACTTCTCGTTTTCTGCTTAGCTTGTTCATTTTGTGTGTTTTTTCTTCTGAAATCATATCTCTTTTGTTTGTGTTAATTTTGACCCTGTTGTTGGTCAAAATGCTTTTTGTAATTTGGGTGTCGATAAGGAGTTTTTATTGTTTGTTTTTTTCTAGATTGACTTGTTCCCCAATTTGAATTTGCTTTACTGAGAGTCTGGATGCTTCCTTCAGGGTTTGCTCTAATTTATTTTCTAATAGCTTGTTATCATATTGAATCTTTTTGAACCTTATTCTTGCGACTTTTCGTCCTCTCTTAACTTCTTAATATGTTCTAGCAATTCTTGATTAACTCTTTTTTAAGAAGAATTTTCTTTATCCTTTCCTGACAATTCTTTTTGAAGATCTCGATTCTCCTCTTCTAACTTTTGATTGCATTGAACTTTCTCCTTTGCCTTCTTGATTTGTAGAAGTAACTTCTGATTATGATCTCTTAGACGAGAGATTTCTTCTTCTTTGTCCATGATGACTTCGTCTAATTCTTCTTGCCTCTTCTGTCTTGATTTTTGATCTTTTTGTGAAATCATCTTTGAGATGTCTTTGAAGTCTTCATATGACACCACCTCTGAACTTGACTTTAGTGTAACATCTGAGAATATGGTTTTCTTCTTTTTATAAAGAAATTACAAGAACTTTTTCCTTGTGTTGATCATGAAGGTACCCAATGTATCTAAGCAAGGTGACCCTAGAATTATATCAACCTTGTCTAACACAAATCATTCTATTGAAATGACACTGAAATGAGTTATGACCTTGTAATTATCAAGATAGTTGTAGGTTCTTAATCTCATATCCTTTATTAGAAAAAAAAACGTGTTATCTTCCATTATATCTGATTCTGAAAGCATTAATTGGTTTGCTAGGTCAACGTTTATGTGATTCTTATTGATTTTCGAGCAGATAGCGATGCAGACGGTCTTTCCTTGAATATGCCCGTAAATCTTTAATATAGCATCTACATATATTTTAAAAGTTTGCGGGAATCTTCCTTCTTTTTCGCCACAAGACTCCATTTTATTATGCTTTCTTAAAAATAATCCCCTTTTTTGTAATAATAATAATAAAATTATTATTAAATTTCTTTGTGGATTGTGTGTATTTGGGTGGTTGGGAAGAAGGAATGTTACCCTCCCCACCCAGGTTCAAATCTCACTTGCTCTATAGTAGCTTTAAAAATTATTACGCACTTTTAGATTCCCCCCCCTTAAGGCTAATGCATCTAATAAACCACTTGTTGGAAAAGAAACCATGTGTTGTTTTTAAGTGTGGTTTCTATTATTTTTACTTTTCCCTTCCTTTTTTTTCTCTTTTGTTTTTCCTCCTTCCTTTTTTTTGTCCTTTTTTTATATTCTCTCTTTTTACTTTTATGACTTGTTTAGATAAACCCTAGGATAATGGTAAAATACTAATTTTCACCAAGTGTAAAATATTAATAATAAAGTATTATTAAATTTTAATCACCAGAATCTTTAGCCAAAAGATGGACTAGAACGCGGCTTTGATACCACTGAAATAGTAAAATATTGTTTTCTTATGTGAAAACCCAATGTAAATAAAATAAATAATCCATGTACAGATAATCAAGTATATTTGATAAGATAAGATGATGATTTACAATTACATTGCCTTGGGCATTATAAGCAATTTTGCGCCTTTTTGAATAAGTCATGTCTTTTGACTTTTCATAATTAGTTAATTAATTATTTCTTTTAGACGGAGTGTACCACCAGAGAGGCTTAGTTATATGGCACTGATGACATAGTTGATTAACTCTGAACCTTCCAGCTTTGGGGAGGTTGGACAACATGATGTGTGGCAGGAAGCTATGGTTGAGGCCATAAGGGAAAAAGGTGGATCTACAAGGTGAAGCATGCAGCAGACGAAAGCGTGGAGAAGTACAAGGCACGCTTTGTGGCAAAGGGGTTTTCGTAGAAGGAGGGTATTGATTATGAGGAGACCTTCGCCCTTGTTGCCAGGTATTCTTCCATTTGGACCATTATCTCACTAGCAGCTGAGATGGGTTGGCGTGTCCATCAGATGGACGTCAAGACTGCCTTCCTCAACGGAGTTATAGAGGAGGAGGTGTATATTGAGTAGCCAGAGGGGTTTGATGTGGAGAACAGGGAGATGCATGTATGCAGACTGCATCGAGCTCTTTACGGGCTCAAGCAGGCACCTCGAGCATGGTACTCGAGGATTGACAGCTATCTACGGGAGATGGAATTTCAGCGAAGTGAGGCTGACCACAACTTGTACTTCTTGACAGGTGAGGTGCCTCTCATACTGGTGTTATATGTGGATGATCTCTTTTTGATAGGAGATGAGAGGCTGATTGGAGACTGCAAGTCCAACCTTGTAGTAGAGTTTGAGATGAAAGACCTTGGGCTGATGCATTACTTTCTGGGCTTGGAGGTTTGGCAGAGAGATGGATGCTTCTTCATTGGACAGGGGAAGTATGCAGTAGAGATCCTGAAAAGATTCAGGATGGAGGACATCAAGCCTATGGCCATACCTCTAGTTTCCAACTGGAGGAAGATTAATGCATCAGGATCAGACGGATTTGATCCTACCTTGTATCGTCAGCTTATCGGATTGCTTATGTATCTGGTCAACACTCGACTAGACATCAGCTTTGCAGTCAACTCTTTGAGTCAGTTCATGGTGGACCCTCAGAGAGTGCATTGGACGGTTGCGAAGCACATACTTCGCTACATCAGAGGTACAGTGGAGTATGGATTGGTTTATGAGCGCAGGGGGAGTGTACAGTTAGCAGGTTTCACAGATGCTGACTGAGCATGATGTGTATTGGACCGGAAGAGTACTTCAGGTTGCTGTTTTAGCATCGGATTAGGGGTTGTCTCTTGGTTTAGCAGGAAGCAGAAGTCAGTTACATTAAGCTCAACAGAGGCTGAGTACATGGCAGCTAGCATGGCTGCTTGTGAGGGTATGTGGCTGAGGAAGTTACTTGCAGGGTTGTTCGAGTGTGAGCTAGAGGCTACAGTAGTTCACTGTGACAATCAGAGTGGCATCAGGTTATCTGAGAATCCAGTGTTCCATGACCGGAGCAAACACATAGACATTAGATACCACTTCTTGAGAGATTGTGTTCAGAGGGGAACCATTCGGTTGGAGTACATACAGACAGATGAGCAGGTGGCGGACATTTTCACCAAGGCACTTTGCAGACAGAGTTTTGTGAAGTTCAGGGATAAGTTGGGGTTGCTACCGAATCCCTTCCTCGTTGAGAGGGAGTGTTAAACTAGTAGCAACAAGGAAGGTCTTCCTGCATCCATGTGTTCTTGCATTCAGAAGACTTAAAATAGGAAACCAGTTGTATTTAATTTACTTTTCCTAAGTTTACTTTGGAAAATAAATTAAAGGGATCTAAATTAACTTTAGTGAGCCACTAGTGAAAGTGAAAGTGAAATTAAGGTTTTTGCTTTACCTAAAGTTATAAAAGAGAGATCAATTGGTGGAGAGAACACACACTTGTATTCCGATAGAGACAGGATACAGACAAGGAGAGAAAGTCAGACAGAGGATTTAGCCGAGAAGGCGGAGGAGCAAGCAGCAAGATCATTGAGCTTCGTACAGCTGGGCTGTACACTCACACAAGAGGGTGTTGAGGTTTAGCTGGGATTTGCCAAGTGATTCTGTCGGGTACTGCATTCACTAGGTTTGGGTGAATTTGCAATGATTGTAAAATTTCCATATTTTCTCATAATAAAATCTATATCTGACTGCTGCACCGGTTTTCCCATCTTGGGTTTTTCTGGGGGTTTCCATACCCAAAATAATAGTGTCAATATCGTGATGTGATGTTGTGATTTATTTCTCAGTTTTATATTCCGCTGCAAATTGTAAAAGATATTCATGTGTGGTTATCAGTTGATATTTTGCATGCACTGTTTAGCCCTAGTTGAATATTAAAGGAAAATTTACATGGTATCAAAACTCTGGTGAGCTAAAGCTGAGAGATTTGCGGCAACAGTAATAGATCAGGGGCAGATTTATAGGAAGACACAAACCTAGACTTCCAGATCTAGGGTTTGACAGGTACACTTCACTATGGCTGTGCAGTTGAGAGTTGAGGATAGACTCCATGGTGCTCAGAACTTTCCTACATGGAAAGAAAGGATCACAAGGATCCTGGACATTAGTGATGTAGAGGAGCACATTGACTCCATGAAGGTTGCACCCACAGATCCGACAAATTTAGCTGCTTGGAAGAAGATTGATTCAAGAGCCATGCTGATTATCATGGATGGAGTGAAGGACCATATAGTCTCTCACCTTTCTGGTAAGAAGACCGCAACAGAGATGTGGACGGCTTTGGAGAATTTGTCCCAAAGCAAAAAGGAGAACCGGAAGATGGTGTTGCAAGAGAGGATGCGCAACACCAAGATGGCCAAGCAAGAAGGAGTGGTGCCTTATCTCATGAAGCTCACACAGATCAGGGACGAGCTTGGAGCTGTTTGCTCTAAGACAATGGATGAGGAGCTAGTTCGGATAGACCTCAATGGCTTCTCTAAGCCATGGGACACCTTTGACAAAGGTGTTGTGGCTAGGGAGAAGCTCCTTGATTGGCAGAGACTATGGGATGACTTTGTGCAGGAGGAGACCCGCATGGGTCAAGGATCAGGCTCATCCAGCAGTGTCCCATAGATTGTGGATGAGGAGGCTCTAGCCCTTGCAGGGAAAAGAGCAAGGGGAAGGCAAAGAGGAAGAATGATGGTAAGAAGAACCTTGACGTGTCAAAGGTCAAGTGTTTTATTTGCCACAAGCAAGGACACTTTGCCTCCTAGTGCCCAGACATGAGGAAGAAGAGTAACACTCAAATGGCTGGATCTGCAGAGGTGGATGAGTTCAGCAAGAACTTCGATGAGGAGTTTTGTTTGATAGCTTGCATGGAAAGCACCACAGGGAGCAGCATATGGTAGATTGACAGTGGAGCATTTAGTCACATGACTGGACAGAAGAGATTCTTCAAAGACTTGCAGGAGGGTGGAACAGGGATCCATGTTGAGCTGGGTGGTGATGCGCGGTATCAGGCGTAGGGAGTTGGCACTGTTTCATTTGAGAGGGAGTCTGGCAAACCCCTTCGTTTTGCTGATGTGTTATATGTTCTAGGACTGACCAAGAACCTTATATTAGTCTCCACTCTGGAGAACAAGGGATATCAGGTGAAGTTCTGTGACCATAGAGTGTATATCAGGGCCAAGGGGTCAGATAGGAGCTTGGATCAGGTGATCGACAGAAGGAGCGGGAAAGTGTACAGATTACACTTTGAGCCTGCAAAGGCTCTAGTCAGCAGCAGCAACAACAGTCAGGGTGAGTTGTGGCATAGGAGGATGGCACACTTACACTGTGGAACACTGAAGCATTTGAGACAGGCAATCATTGGAGTTCCTCAGGTACAGGAGGAAACGCATAAGCATTTCCCACAGAGTGAGCACTAGTCTAAGGAGCCCTTGGACTTGGTGCATTCAGATGTATGCAGACATATGAGTGTCCATTCATTTAGTGGTTACAGTTATTGCGTAACCTTTATTGATGACTATTCTAGGAAAACCTGGATCTATTTCTTGAAGGCCAAGTCAGAGGTCTTTGAGAGGTTTCGAGAGTTCAAGACTCTTGTGGAGAACCGAACAGGAAAGAAGATTTGAGTGTTGAGGACAGACAACGGGGGTGAGTACACTTCCAATGAGTTCATGGAGTTTTGTTCGGCTGAGGGGATCAAGAAGGAGCACACTGTGCCCCATACCCCACAGCAGAATGGAGTTGCAGAGCGGAAGAACAGGACTATGGTTGGAGCAGCTAAGGCCATGCTATTTGATCAGGGATTACCACTATTCCTTTGGGCCGAGGAATACAGCACTGCAGTATACATTCAGAACAGGTGTCCCCACACAGCTTTGCGGAGGAAGACACTAGAGGAGGTCTTCACAGGAACTAGGCCAGATGTGAGTCACATTCGCATATTCGACAGTGTCTGCTATTGTCATGTTCATGCTAACAATAGGAAGAAGTTGGACCCTTCTGGAGAGAAGGGGTTATTTGTTGGTTACAGCGAGATTTCAAAGGCATATAGAGTTTACATTCCTACTCACAGGAGGATCATTGTGAGCAGGGATGTCCAGTTCGATGAGGACAGGGCCTTGCGGAGATATCTGGACTTACCAGCAGAGGAGCAGCCAGCCTTAGTCAGCCTTGGATGTTAATATTGGCCTTGTGTCCTTTATCTATGGGTAATAGGTTGATTCTACCTAGGATTACTCCCCAAGGGCTTATTAGTCATGGCCACTCTCTTGAGGACTTTATCTGACTAACACTGGCAATGTGCATCCACATTATTGACTAAGATTGAGATAGGTTTGCTAGCCCTCTACTCTCTTAGGGTTTTTATACTTCATGGTTATATTGTTTCATTTCCTATGATGTGTAAGACAACCAAGATTGTTCTTCAATGTCATCAAATAGAAGTACATTTAGTTGTAGTTCATGTGGCAAGTACAAGGGTGATACCCAAATGAATGAAATTTATTAGTGCAAGGATCTAGTTTTAGAAAGAAAGAAAGAAGAAAAATTACATTAATTTACACAAATGGCTAAAATAGGTCAATGGGACTTGAATGTACAATGAGCCATAGTAGCAATGCAAGAGTGACGAAGGTATCTTCTTGGCAGAAAAAAAGTAAAGTAATAAAAAGTACAAATCTCCCAGCTGTAAGGCGAAAAACTCCCCCGATTGAATGGCCACCTGATTATTCTGTCTGGCACAGTAGGCATAGCTATCATACTGGGAACTAATGGGTGGGCAAAGGATTCGTATCAAAGCATAACATCTATTGTAGGAGGGAGGTCTTGTCCATAAAGATCAGTGAATCATCGATTAGGATAGACACCTCCTTATCTTATCTTTTCCCAGTAAAGGTGTTGGTTAGTTAGCAACTTGGTTGGGACTACGAACTTACTGGTCTTGGTTGAGATATTGCAGATGGATAGGACTATTTTTTCCCTTCCTATAAACTTACTGGCATTGGTTAGGACTACTAACTTACTGGTCAGTGAAGTTCTTGGTTAGGGCCCAGGAAATGGTACTGGTGAAGACCTTTTCTTGGTGGGGGTTAACTGTAGAGGTAAATCCTAGACAAAGTATATAATTAATAAATCCTAAATTATTAGAATCTGTTGTGGCACTTGTTCATGCTGTTGTAACAAGATAATCTTCAAGAATAATTATTAAATCCTAGATTGTAGATAAGTAGAATCTGTAGTGGCACTTGTTTATGCCATTGTAAGAAGATAATCTCCAATAGTATGTGATTAACAGCTATGGTTTCAAAATTCTGAGTTTTCACGGTTCTTTAAACGTCCATTAGGCACACACATCTCAAACAATGCTAATATTTTTGACTCAAAAGCAATTATCTGATGTGAAAATGATTTTGGATTTTACTGTTAAGAGGATTGCGAGAATGATTGATTTGTCTTGATTCTTCTAGAAAAAAATGATCTTGTAGTATATGATTAGGTTGAACCTGCCAGGTTCCATTGTGCAATATGAGTCGGTAAATGTGGTAGGTTTCATTTATTTTGAAGGCTCGATTAATCTGCAACATCTGTAACTAATTTGGTAGAATTGAATTTGGATATGTATTTTATCTTCCTTGTTAACACCATATTTCTATTTCACAGTTTTATAATTGGCTATTAATAATTATATTGCAGGAATTTCGGAAGTGGGGATCAGATCTAAATGTTATCCTCTATCAGGGTGATAAGGATTCACGTTCCTGTATTCGTGAGCACGAGTTCTACACGCCTACAAAGAGAGTGCTTTTTGATGTCTTGGTTACTAGTTTTGAACTAGCAATGGTTGATAATTCCGTTCTGCAAAAGATCAAGTGGTCAAGCATCATTGGTAGACCAACCATCTCTTTTCGTTGATGTTTATTCGTTAAGTTGATTATATTTTTATTGGCTTTGCATGAAAGATCATAATTTAACTCCTTTTCCAAATTTTGTAAGAATACTAGAAGGATTGAGAGGATACAGTGTTGTTATAATTTCATTCTTTATTATCATTCAAAAGTCTGAAATACAATGTACAGTAACATTCATTTATAACTGTGATAATGATACATTTGTTTCAAAATTTTGAATATAAATTATGATGGGGCATCTACTGTTTCTCAGTAGTTGTCTTTGTTTAGAAATTTAGTGTAAAATGAGACCTTTCTCATGGAGGTTGTATCTATGGTTGAATAGCTTGCTTAGAATATCTTTAGTTATCTTTTATTTCCGTAGAATTGATAAATTTTATTGCCCCCTAGAAAAATTTTCCCGCTTTTGCATTGCTTTGTAGCTCAGCATTATTCCTTATACCAACAAAGCTCAGCATTATTTCTTATACCAACAAATTCAAAAGACAGAAACAAGTAAATGAGACACCATATGATTATGGGTCATCTTTTCCTTTTGGGGAATGCACTATTGGGCAAATTTTTTTCATGGAGATTCTGTAGTGCTCTTTTATAGAAGCCACCTTAGCACTCTTACTTTGTATTGATGTGATGGTACCAGACAGTCGAACTGACCTACTTTTGTGGTTGTTTGTTGGACATTAATAAAATTATATTTTCTTATCTACTTGGGTTAGTTGGTGGCTTCCGGATCAGAATTTTCATTTTAGCATCATGCTTGGATAGCCATGTTTTAGGAAAGGGTTGGACTCCATTACAGTGGGCACTGATACAAATTTGTTGGTTTTTTTTGCCTTTTGGGGAGGCCGACATTACTCAGCTGTCATCAAGTACCACAAAACTATAATATGTATTGTTTTGTAAAAGATTAGATGAATTGTGGGAGTGTAATGGGATTCCAAGTCACCAAAATGATTGGGAGCAGGTGCAATGATATACATTTTTATAAATTATTATATTGAAAATTAGAAAATTCTGGACTTTTAGGAACAATTGATTCAAAATCCAGATTCTAAACATCTAGATGCCAAGTATCTGAAATTGTAATTTTTTGTTTGTTTGTTAGAACTGCCTGTCACTCGGGGCCAATGCATTTCAACAATTGGCTAAGAAGCCACAACCTAGGGGCATCTATACCGTCAAAATCACCCGCAGATCGCACCCGGCCTAGGGCACACTAAGTCACCCCTGGACTTTTTTGGTGTCTTTTTCCAACTAAGTCACCCCTATGGGTATTGAACTCGGGTTGCCTTGCAAATAAAACCCACACCTTAACTGAGTTAGCTAGCAGGAATTTGTTAAAGTTTTAGGATTTTCATAAAATTTAACAAACTTTTACAATAATGCAAATAAAATAAAATAAATGGTGAAGTAAAAGTACAGCAGAGATAAAAAAAATATAATTTTCATCTCTTTCAACATTAGCACTTCCTTAAGGATCACTGTGTTAAAGTTACACAACTGAAACAAGAAATCACAGCATGTAGAGTAGCAGTAAAGTTTTGGGGCCTCACTGGGTCAAACCGGTGTCTCAAACCGGTTTTGACCGGTTTGCGTCCGGAACCGTCCGGTTTTGACCGATTTTACCGGTTTTGACCGGATCCGGTTCCGGTTCCTTACATAACTGTACAACAACACTAAACAGGGTATTTTTTAAATTTAAAAAAAAAAAATTTAAAAGTTGGTTAAGTGGGGAAGGTTCTAGTGAAATATGCTCAATATGGCACATACCAAGAGCACTTTTTGTAAATTTGTGTATAATGGTTTGGATTCACATGGTTGCACATGAATATATATAATTTTTCAAAATTTAAGAAGTTTTTGTATTTTGGTGGACCGGTTTTGTGATCCGGTTTTTTTCCTGGTTTTGGTCCGGTTCCGGTCCGGGTCCGGTTTTCAGGGTCGACCGGTTCGACCATCGGTTCGGTTTTTGTAACCTTGGTTTAAACTAACAAACAAAACAAATCTTACTTGATGAATTGTACCTTCCTTATACTCAGAAAAATACTTCAGATCAGACCTTGTCTCTTGGAGACAAGTCAGTAAGGGAACAAGTTTGGCCCTTACCTTAGGGCATGACATGCTTGAGAGACACAGTTTTGTAGGGTAGGGTTAGGCTCAAAACTAGTCCACACATGCAGCAGTCCACTCAGAGTAGTCCAACATAGGCAAGGGCCTACTCAAAGTAGCCCAAACAGGAAGCAACCCTCCTGTAACAGCTCATACTCAGCTGTGACCTCACCAAACAGTCACGAACAGGCAGTGGTCTGCCCTAACAGCCCACTAAATTGCTGGGAGCTTTCTCTAAGAGTCCATGGTTAAGTGGCAGCCCAACAAACAATCCAAGGTTCAGTGACAGCCCAACAAATAACTCATGGCTCATGCAAAAGGTCAGCACACAACCCACGGTATCTTCTCAAGGAGCAACAGTAGGTCACGGTACCCTCAACAAAGCTCACGACACCCTACAGCAGGTCACGAATCCCTTGGACAGGCCCACAGCACCCTAGCAGGAGGTCACAACACCTTAGCAGGCACATGGTACCCGATCAGTAGGTCATGACAGCCTAGCAGGGGACACCCTACAACAGCCCTCACGACACCCTTAGCAGGTCATGGCAGCCTAGCAGCAGCCCTCACGGCACCCTAAACAGGTCACGGCTCCCTTGGACATGCCTACAACACCCTAGCAGGAGGTCACGACACCCTTAACAAGTAGACGACAGCCCTAATTGGGCTTAGACAAGCAGTGGCCCAACAAAAATCAGACCCTAGCAGCAGAGTTTACCCACAAAAGAAAAATATCAACCTTAAAGCCCTTGATGTCACCTTCAAACAGAGATGCTGGAAACCCTATATCAGACATGAAACATAGAGCTAAGAAATCTCTCCAAGACACTTTCATAATGTATGCTAAGTCTTGCTTTTATAGCCTCTTAAAGACTTCTAGAAGGATCCCCCTTCTAATCTTTCAATGACTTAGGGTTTACTAAAAAAGTCAAGACGTCAAACACTAAAGAGGATTTCCAAATACAAAATATAAAAATAATGTAAAGTCATCATAATAAAAGGGTCAAGGTACCACACTCAAGAGGGTGCACTAGCACAAGGACCAACAAGGGGTCGTCAACACAAGGAACAAGACAACAAAAGGTGTCACAATAAATTGGGAGGACAACCTTTTTACCCAGAAGGACAAGCAACCAAACTTTTATCTTTCTCTCTTAGGGTATGTAGTCCATAAGTGTTCCATACAGAAATTGGAAATTATTATCATCACCATATAAGGAAGGTCCAAACTGGATGATGTGATCCTCTGGTCCTCTTGACTACTCCTAAAGGTCAAGTGCTAGTGACATCATCAAGGGGTAGCCAGTCTGTTGGAAAAACGACCTAGCTCAACCTTGTAGGAGAGGAGGACATCACACATCATCATCTTGGTTAACTGACCAATATCTTCCTGGTTAATCGACCAGGACTATACCTGCAGGACCTACCTGCTCCTAGACCAAGAATTTGCCTGGTCCTAGACCAAGATGTCTTTGTCTCAGCCTGCAGGATTTGCTTGGTCTTTATGACCAAGAACTGTCTTGTCCCTGACCAAAATATCGTAGAGATAGATAGGGGCCCTAACCACATGCTAGGGACTTTGCCATGGCATCAACCTGCTTGGTCCCAGACCAAGAACCCCAGTGGACTGCTGGGGGCCTTAGGATACCTGCTAGGACATACTCTGCTTGGTTAACTGACCAGAAACTCTAGTTAACTGACTAAGGTGACATTCTCTCATTGAATGGCTCTCGCAGCTGCATTATCTTTAACAGAATTGACATCTGACATTGTAAATTACTCTCACTCTTGCTCCATCTCACGTGAAATTTTGTACTATTTGAAATATTTGTGTTGATTAGGAAATCAGAGCAGATATCAGCTTTTCAGCATTAATAGCTGCAAAATGTGTAGAGGCATATGAAAAATGGCAGTACAAATCTTACTAGCCATGCCCACTTTAAGAATCAATGACATAGTTCTTCTGATTTACATCACCATCTCCTCTCCCTCCACCACTTCTACTGTCACGAGTTCCATTGCAAGAGTTTTTCTGAGATGGTGAATGTGAAACCATGGAGAGATATTGCAGAATAAGAGGTAAAGATAAGGACAAATGAGGCTTTTGAATATAGCTTTAGAAGAGAGGATATAGCTTTACAAAATGATGTTTCCTTTCCCTCTAGAAACGACTGGGTAATTGTACTCTTTTGTCTTTTTTCCCCTGTTTTATAAGGGAATTATTTCCTGCAGGGGTTTCTGCTGCTTGAAACAGATCCAGAAGCAAAAGCTGCCAGATACTAAATTTATCATAATTGGAATTGGTCAACGGTTAGCTCAGAGCCGAGCTGGAACTGGCTGATAATCTAGGTTTGTATCTGGTTCACTAAAAGGTATATCTGATATGCAAAATTTAATAGAAAAAATAAATATTCATGTACATCAATGTAAATCCAAACCACTAGACACCAAATATGCAAATTTCGTGCATGTAAGGGTGAATGTAGTGAAATGGTAATGGGTGTGATGCATATCTGAAAGAAAGTACATCAACATTGAGGCTCTAAATAATCTCTCAAGTCCAAAGAGCAGCCTGCTTCAACAAATAAATTGATACCATCAAAATGATCTCCTATATTGGGATCCTTATCATTAGTAGCAGCCTGTGCCTCATCTGGCTTCTGCTCCAGGGGCATCAACACAGTGCTTGGTGATACTTGTGGATCCAAGGCTATCCACCCTATTGCTGAAGCCAAAACCCTCCATTTTTTTATGAAATGAGGTGAAACCTAATCACAGGTTTTGGCTTGAGTGAAGGGTACATTTTTACCAATGTTATGACAGATGAGTTCACCGCTCTACACCACCTATATCGGGGTAAGTAGACTGCTCGGTTTTCTTTATTCAATGACAATCGTTTATGCTCATATACAATAGAATCCAATTCTGGAATGCTGCAATTCTGCCAGTTCTGAAATGGTGAAATCCTGAATACTGTTAAAAGTATGCTGAATTCTCAATGTGATGAAATTCTGCTGTTTTCATATGAAGTGTGCTGATGTTGGAACCACTCTCAAACATCCTGGAACAATTAATGTTAATGTTAAAAATAAAAGTAAAAGGATAGGAAAAGACATATAAAGAAGAACATCAACTTTTAATTTAATAATTTAAATTAAAAGTCCATATGTTGGTTTAGGGTCCTCAAGGGGTGAACTGCTCCAGACCAGCTGGGTCTAATAACATTGCCAAATACTATGAAATCTACTGTGGATTGGGGAATTTGTGGATCTGATCTGTGCTGGAAACCTGATTGCCACCCTAGGGTGGAGAATCTGGTAACTCTGATGTTGTTTGCATTACTGATGTTGTCCGCCGATTGCACACCAGCAGCAGAAACTTTTCGAAAGCTGTCTCCTCACTTAGGAAAGTGGGAGAGGTGTGACCTTGGGGGCAAGCACAGAGCTAGTACTGTCACCTACTCCTAGCTCCTCCGTTTAGGTTAACTCCTAACGAAGCCAAGGGGGGTAGTCCCTAACAAAGAGTTTTCTATGGTTCAATGTTGTTAAAGTGTTTTTAATTGGTTACGGATGCAGATAGGTGTTGTTTAGGAGTTATTGTAGTTAAATGTGTTTGTTTACTATGATTTTGACGTATAAATTAAAGCAATCCACATTGCTAGCAAGAGATTAAAAGATAAGCAATAATTCAAGACTTCATAAATGTGCATTCACAGATAGAAATTAAAGAGGCCAAAGACAATTGATCCTAATATAACAATTATGCAGATTAAAAGACCAATGCCTTATGGAGTCAAAATACTGAAAATGCGTAAAGAAATTAATAGCAAGTCTTGAAATAAAACTAGTGAATATTAGGTTGTGCAAGTGTTCTTGGTATATTTTTAAGGATTTTAAGTGATCTTGCTTATGGTGTCAACGAAGGTTTGTCAAAAGCCGGGGGAATATTCCAAGTTTAATTTGTTGAAGACATGACGGCCCGCCCAGTATCCCAGGCTGGTATCACGAAGATTGACCAGCTAGCTGAGAAGTTTAGACAGCGGGGGTTCCGGCGTCTCTATTAAGAAGAACTTAGGAAAATTCTCTACAACGCCGGTGCGTTAGTTATGGGGTTTAATTTTATTACGTTTCTCTTGCAAGATTAGAAATCCAATGCTGTTTTTGGGTACTCCGATTTTAAAGTCAGTCAGAGCATACTCCTGCAAGGAGAAAACGAAGTTAATTAATTATGGGGGTGTGCGTTGCAAATTTTACTAAGTTAATTGATTAAGACTCTCCAACAGAGAGCGCTCTTGGCCTTGTCTTATGACAGCGGTTCAAGAGACTTAGCTAATCTAAAATGCCTAATGCAAGGATGTGCAAATTCTAACTATGCTCTTCGATAGAGAGTGCTCTTGACTTGTGTTACTGCAAGTTCAAGAGACTTAATTAATTTGTTAAAATTAAAAGAAACACAAAGATCTAAACTACCCAGGAGTCTCTTTTAGGCTTTTTAGGGCCCTAATCGGGAAAGCAAGGGGGTAAGTAAAATTATATCAACAAGGTAAACAGACTTTGCATTCAGCGAAGTAAATAAACAAAGAAACATCTTTACTTCACTTTTCATGGATGATAACTTATTTAACAAGTGAACTACCCTACTTTAATAAAAAGATAAACTTCTTAAGATTATGAACTATTCTACCCTACTTTTAGCAAAACATGAAGCAAAGCATGAAAATGGAAAGAGGATACAAGCTTCCCCGTAATCCCACTTGCTCTTTATTAATTTGTTACAATGCTTTCCTTTTGCTCCCTCTTTTGCTTCTTTTCTTTAATCCTGAAAGGTCTTTGGAGCAATCTGTAGAAGGGGAAAAGAGGAAGAGGAAATTTATGGTTTTTTAGGGCTCGATTCTTCAGAATTTCGCCAGCATTTCCGCTGTACCTGTCACAAAAAAGAAAAATCAGCAAACATGTATTGTTTAAAATATGATAGGAAAGACAATGCAAAAAAAAATTTTTTTTTTTTTTAAATTTTGGAAAAATTTTTATACTTTGAATTTTTTTTTGAATTTTTACATGCAAAGCATAAAACTTTTCTCTAGATTGAAAGAAGTAAACTAGATCTAGCAAAGGCTCTCAAAACAGATATGAAATAATAAAGATTTGAAACTTGGATCTATTTTATGAGCAAGTACAAAAAATTAAAAAAGAAGGGTAAAGAAATAAGTTTCTTGTGGATGGAACACAAGAGATGGAGGAAGACTCCGGCTTTCTTTCGAATGGGAAGAGACCGATCTTGTAGGCCCTGCAATTACAATATGTTAAATGGTAGGTTGCTTGAAGCTTGGGCTGGATGTAGTTGAACTCGCACCCTTCTTCAACCTGTGACCTGCTAATACCAAAACTCAAATACAAGTGAGATCATATATGTGAAAAGTATGCGAAGGAAATTCAATCTAGATCAATACTACTCATATTCATCCATATTAGAACATACTTTGCATAAATAACTGACTTGAAACTACAAACACCTACTCTACCGTGCCAATAGTGGCCCTCTTGAGCTTAACACATAAATGGATCTCATTCAAGTAAAAAAAGAGTAAAGAGTTTAGGAATAGTATCACCTCAACCATAGAACATTCACCACATGCAAAGAGAGATGGACCTCCAAAGTCGAAAATCTTATTAATCAAATGTAAGTAAAGCTTAATACAACTTTTGCAGAGTAACTCTAGCACAAAAGTTCCATGTTGTAGAGCTCAAAAGAGCCTCTACTTATACAAAAAGGAAAGAAAATAGGGCTCAATTCCCTAAATCTGGACTAAGAGTAACACCGAAGTAATTGAATGAGCTCGACATGATGATTTGGAGTTGAACTAAGCTGCAATTGAGTGCTGGAGTAATGAGGGGGGGTGAGGTGGCTCATTCTCCCTCGTAATGATCACCCAACCAATAGATAACCCACACTTCAACAAAAAACGGATTTGACCAAAGAGGGCAAATTTTTGACTGATAGTTCAACTGCTACACTCCAATACTTGATCTGAAACTGACCGATATTGATTGGAATCATCATAAATGCTCTGTGCCATGTCATTTAGCCTTTTATTTTATTCAATTTGGTTTATTTTGGAGAGTTTTTAATTTTCTCCAAAATATTCATTTTTAATATTTTAATTAATAATTTCTCCGTAAATGACTTTTTTGAGAAATTATTAATTATGAGGCTGAATGAACTTCTAAAACTTGGAGATAGCTGGTTGGTTGATCATGGATGATTTTTGGCTTAAGGTTAGAGCCTTCAATCACTGAATTCGTGTTTCGGATGATTAACTTATTACAAATTGAATTTTTCCATTTAAATTATGGAAAAATTTAATTAAAAACTTAGGGAAAATTAAAAAGTTAAACAAAAATTAAAAATAAAAATTTCAACGCGTCCGGTAAAAGTTTTTCAAATTTTTTCTGAGGGTCCTAGTGACTTAGGACATGACCATAGTCTATTCTAACAATGTCTAGTAGGTTTATATATACTCAGTTGGGCTCTAATAACCCCCCAAGGCTCAGAATTCAAAATCGGGCATTCCAGCTTTGGAGGAAGTGGGAGAAAACCTCGTCAATTATACTCGGCTATAGGGAAAGCATAATTGTCAAGGGCAAAAAACTCCCTGGAATACCTTAGTTGAAATTCTACGTCTTAGGAGACCGAACCACTCAAAACACCCTACTAGCACATTTTATTACAAACTCCGCGGGGCCATGGTCATAATTATTCAAACAAAAAACTGACTAGCCAAAATAGGCTAAACACAAAGGCGGATCATCTGATACACTGGAATCAAACATTTATCATGTTTGTCAACTGGCGGCTCCTCAGCTAATCCAACCAAGTGCAAGATTAGTGGATAACAACTGAAATATAAGATGTGTTTATTTTTAAAATAAATATTGTTAATGCTATAAGGTTGAATTCCTGTGATTCCCTTTTATGGGACAGTGCCTCGTGAGAATCAGATCTGAGTTATATTAGTCATTGTGAAACAGGCCGACCAAGGTTATGGGGAAGCATACCCCCCCCGCTCGCCCTTGATACGGAAGCTCGCTCCGCAAGGAAGCACTTCGGGTGCTAACTGGAAGCGTGCTTCCTGCCACCTGGATCGCTTTCGATCCAGAGCATTTTTCAGAGCATGCTTCCTTTCAATTTTTTGGCCCTCCTTGCTCTGTCCAGGAGCGGACGCTCCCATATCGCTCCTACTGTTGCTCCTGCCAACGCTCCCCGTCGCTCCTGCAGACTCTCCCACCTCTAAACGATGCTCGCGGCCTGCAGAAGAGAGGAAACAGATGAGGGTGGATGTTTGGAGGGAAGGAGGAGGGCTTTGGGGGATAAATCCCTCTTCTCCAACCTCATTATCACTTTGCAAGAGAAGAGAAAAAGAGAAGAGAAGAGAAGAGAAGAGTAGAGTAGAGGAGAGGAGAGGATAGGAGATCTGAGGAGAGGAGAAGGATGCCACCATTGGAGAGCGGGAGCCAAAGAGGTAGGCTCTACAATCTTCTTTGTTGATTTGTCATTTGCTTTGTGTTAGAATTTTGAAAGTTTTTGACTTTTGATTTCTAATTTCAATCATGATTCATGAATGATGAATGCTTGGCCTTGGAATATAAATTCTAGACTCTAGAGTCTAGTGACTAAAATGTAGTAATGTACATTGTTATATCTCTAGTTCCTCCCTCATTCTATTACAGGCAACAGGTTAAATCTCTAGTTTCATCTAGCATCAACCATGATGATGGGTTTATGGTTTATTTTGTTGGTTCCATTTGTTATTTTGATGATGGTGGTTTGAAACCGGAGGAGGGATGAGGAAGAGGATGAAGAAGTGGGAAGTGGCACATGTTCGGGTACCCAGGGTACTCCCAAAAGACCGAACACTTTGAGCAACTGCTTCACACAAGTAGATCATAGATCAACACACCGATGTTTGTCACGTGGTTAAAACCCTCGAGAGGGAAACAGTCCACGGCCCTAGCCAAATAGCTACTTGGAGCAATTTATTATGCAAAAGAAAGAAAGTTACATATGAGTTTCTCATAATCGATCAACTAGCCAATGACTCTCCATGCTATTTAAATAGAGATCATGGACCAATCAGGTGTTAAGCCACGGATCAATGGTAGGTATGATCTAAGAGAAGTTGAATCGTCGGATCACTTTATGTCTAGATCATATCGTGACTGTTGGATTAGAATATTTACAAATGCATACTAAAGAAACACACTTTACCTAACGGATATATTACAAAAGTTGATCTTAACTAACTCCTAAGTGTCTAAATATCCTAACATCCCCCCTTAAGAACAACTTGGGATAGGATTGAAGGATTTACAAAAGTGACACTATTAGGAGAAGGAAGGAGGCAATAGAGCCTATCCCCCCTTAAGGACACATTCCTGAACTCCTAACATAGATCGAAGTTTAGAAAACTTCGCTTCTGTAAGAGACTTGGTGAAGATGTTTGCAACTTGATCATCTATAGGGCAATAGAGCATTTCAAGAACACGATCGTGAACATGATTTCTGATGAAGTGCATGTGCAGCTCAATGTGTTTGCTGCGTTGATGTAGAACTGGATCTTTGGCAAGCTTGATGGCACTTTGATTGTCGCACCAAAGTGGAGTAGGCTGTTGCTGCTCAAATCCAAACTCTAAAAGGATATGTCGAAGGCATAAAGCTTCCTGATTGGCATTAACTGCGGCTCGATATTCTGCTTCTGCTGAAGAAAGAGCAAGAGCTTGTTGTTTCTTACAAGCCCAAGTGACAGGTTTCAGATCTTAGACTGAAAACATAACCTGCAGTAGACTTTCAATCATCAGGATCGCCGACCCAATCTGAATGAGTGAAACCAACCAACAAAGGTGTCCCCCCTATACTGTAATGAATCCCAAACTGAATTGTACCTCGAATATATTGAAGTATTCTTGTTGCTGCTTTCCAGTGACTTTCATGAAGAGTTTGCATATAACGGGAAACACAACCAATGACAAAGGAAAGGTCAGGACGGGAATGAGTCAAGTATAAAAGACTACCAACAAGCTGATGATACAAAGTGGCATCTACTTCAGGGGAAGTACAAGTGGCAGAAAGTTTGACTCCAGACTAGAAGGGAGAAGGGGCTGGTTTAAAATCTTTCATGTGGAAGCGACGGAGTAGGTCATAAGCATACTTAGACTGGGAAAGAAAGATTCCTTCTTTGGTTTGCAAGACTTGGAGACCAAGAAAATAATGCAAATGTCCTAAGTCTGACATTTCAAAATTTTGCTTAAGACTGGATTTCACATGGGTTATAAGTTTAGGGTCACTACCAGTAAAGATAACATCATCAACATAAAGAACAAGTATGATGAGATGGTTTCCTACTTTCTTGGTATAGACATTGGGGTCAGAATGGTATCTAGAAAAACCAGTGTCAAGGAGAAAGCTATCCATTTTGGCATACCAAGCTCTAGGAGCTTGCTTAAGGCCATATAAGGATTTCTTAAGGAGACAGACAAGGCTAGAGTTATCTTGAACATATCCAGGAGGTTGTTCCATGTAAATTTCCTCCTGTAAATCACCATGTAAAAAGACAGACTTGACATCCATTTGATGGACTTCCCAGTTATGTAAGGCTCCAAGGAATGAACAAGGCAGATGGAATTCATTTTTGCGACAGGAGCAAAGGTTTCATTGTAGTCAATCCCTTCAACTTGGGAAAAACCTTTGGCAACTAACCTTGCCTTAAGTCTTTCAACACTTCCATCTGTTGCATACTTAGTTTTGTAGACCCATTTACATCTTACAAGTTTTCTTCCTTTTGGAAGAGGAACAAGATCCCAAGTATCGTTCGCCATTAAGGAACGATATTCTTCATCCATAGCTGCATCCCAAATTGGATTTCCTGAAGCTTTTGCAAAAGTTTCTGGATCATGATTCTCGGAAACTTGAGCCAAAAGAGAAGAGGCTCGCTGAAACTGAGAACGTGTTCGATGTTGATCTCTAGGATCACCGACAAGATCACCAGCTGCTTCACATGTTGAACGGACCCATCGAGGAAGCATTGGTGCTGGTGCAATTGGAGGAACATGAGCAGGGGGAGGTGGATTTTCATTCTCACTGTCATCATCAGAAACTGGAGTTGGAGACCTATCAAGGAAGTTGGAAGGCAC
The DNA here is from genome assembly GCA_001517045.1 of Pseudotsuga menziesii. NCBI lineage: Eukaryota > Viridiplantae > Streptophyta > Pinopsida > Pinales > Pinaceae > Pseudotsuga > Pseudotsuga menziesii. The sequence goes on from LPNX010671721.1 coordinate 1,226,735, forward strand.
AATCGCCGAATCAGGCTCGTAGGCCAAGGATGACACACCTGCCAAGTTAGGCTCGCAGGCTAAGAGATTTTCATCAAATTTAACATCTCTTCTAATGATTATATCATGTGAATGGGGCTGAAGAAGTCTATAACCTTTTACATCTTCAGAATATCCAACAAATATGCACTTTTCACTTTTAGGCTGCAATGCTTTTCGTTTTTCATCCGGAATGTGAGCCCATGCTTCATAACCAAACACATGAAAGTGACTTACATCTGGTTTAATTTTACTCCATGCTTCGTTCGGTGTTATACCTTGTAAAACTTTAGTGGGTGTGCGATTAACTATGTAATTTACACAATTTATGGCCTCAGCCCAATATTGAAGACTTAGTCCCTTAGATTGGATCATACAATTAGCCATTTCTTTTAAAGTGCTGTTCTTTCGTTCAGCTACACCATTTTGGAAGGGAACCAAGGCATGCCAAGAGGCACGTTTGTCAAAACTGTCCCGATGATGTTTTCTGCGTACACAACTGGAACAAACACCATCCTTGCAACATACCATCGGAAGACCAGTCACCATATTGTCTTTACATAGTTGTTGCAATGAGTGATAATTTAAGTGACCAAAACGCTCATGCCAAAGTTTGCTCAAGTTATCACTATGAGCAACAAAAACTGAAGGAAAAAGTGATGACCCAAAGTTGTTAAATTTGTACAACTTGGTAATATCATCAACAGTTCCAGTAGCAAGGACATTTTGAGGATTTTTAAAATCCTTGATTACAACTTGGTGAGGTGTAAACGTTACAGTTTTACCTTCACCCGAATGAGTAATTTGATAGACTGATAACAAATTGCAGGAAATTTTTGGAACATAGTACATCATTGAAATGATCATTTTCTACTGGAACTGTTCCAGATCCTACAACACTTAGAGATCTATCATCACGAACAAATATTTGCTTGGTGCTACATTCATGCATAGTAGAAAAGATGGCGTGATCCTTAGCCATATGATAAGATGCTCTAGAATCAATGAGCCATTCAATTGAAGTAGAAGAAGATGCAGTATAAGAGTAACAAGAAGCACAAAGTGCATGTCCATGAGAGGTAGATTCTGAAGACGAATCTAGGCTGATGTGGTGCTTCTTCATTGCTGCTTCCAAGGTTGCCATCTTCTTGAAACACTTAGATTCATCATGATTATCTTTTCCACAAAAATTGCAATGGCTCTTAGTCTTCTTTCCATTTGGCTTAGATCCTTTGTCATTTTTAAAAGAAGGAGTTGACTGAGAGGGTTTAGGACCCTTGTTGTTTGGCTTATTATTGCGAAAATTCTGTTTCTTGGGAGGCTTGGACTTTTTTTTTCTTCTGTTGGGACAATAAGGCTTTCTCAGATGTATCTGCATTGTTAATTATTCCAAGATGAATGAGCTTATCTTGCTCTCTAATTAAGGAATCACAAAAGGATTCAAGACTAGGTTCTTCGTAGCTAGCTGCAGTCAAGGATTCTTTCATGGAGTAGAATGTAGATACAAAAATAGAATATGCAGGTCCAAGTTTGAAAAGAATATGATAAATACATTGTTTGTCTTCTTTCTTAATCTTGCATTCTGCACATAAGAGTCTAAGAGTTTTATACTTAGATAAATAGTCTTGAATGCATGAAAATCATTTGGATTCAAGGAAATCAACTTATTTTCAAGTTGATGACCCCGAATTTCATTGTGTTTACCAAACATAGATTCCAACTTTTCCCAAGCTATATCAGGTTCATCAATTCCAGATATGTGGAATCGCAAATCAGTAGAGATTGACATCCCAATCAATCCACGAGCTTCATCACATCTATTTGCCTATTTAATTTTCTTATCATCATTAGCGGGTTCTGTTTCTTTCCCTGAGGTTATCCTTAAAAGTTCCCAACTTCGTAGAACATCCTCCATACGAGATTTCCATGAGAAATAGTTAGATCTTGTAAGTATACTATCACAAGGGGCGGCCATACTGTAAAATAATGGCTGAAAGAACAGAAACTAACTGTCTGGATGCAAAGAGCTCGAAAACATATGCGGTTTTAAAAAAAACGGCATTGAAAATTGATTTTGGATGATGAAGTTATGCTTGATCAAAGAAAATGTTGAAGATGTCCCCAATAGTGACGTGGCAAATATTAACTTGACCAACTAAAAAAAAGAACCCTCTTCTTCCCAAGATCAACCTTTGATAATCAGTTTACAATAAAGTTGCTTTTAAGTGAATCACTTTTGTATAATAAGTGATGTTCACTTTTACAATAATGTTAATTTAAATAGTGCGACAATAAATTAAAAGACTTAAGTGACTCACTTTTATTTTATTTTATTTAAGTGAGATGCACATTTACAATAAAGTAACTTGAAAATAGAAGTTGCATGCACTAAAAAGTAGCTTAATAAGACTTGAACTCAAGACCTATTAAGGAATAAAGCAACTTTGGACCAAGTGAGCCAAGTTTAAAAGGTACGTAAAACAATGGAAAGAGGAAGGGTTTTTTTTTTCTACTCTTCTCTCTCGTTCTCTGTGCTTGCCTTTTTTCTCTGCAAATCACAAAAAAAAAATGAAAAACAAAAGCAAAAAAAACTTTTTCCACCCAATGGGGTTAGATCTTGGTTAGCTTACTCGGAAAGTCTACGTTTTCATGTTTTCTTGCTGTTTCTGATTTGCCATGATCGTACAAGGTGCACGGCAAAGAGCATACGTAGCCGAGAAGACAAGAAAAAAAAACTTTCCCTTTCTGTTTCTGATTCGCCGCGACCGCACAAGGTGCACGATAAAGAGCATACGCAGCCAGGGAAGGCAACAATTCGAGACTAAAACAATAAAGATCTAATAATAAAACTGATAAAATATGAGAGACTTAAAAAAAATTTAAACAAATCCGTCATTGTAACATTATACCTTCAGATTTGCCGAAATTGGTGTTTCTGGAACAAATAGAAACAGTTTTCGACGAAACGAAAACTATTTCCCAATGGAAACGGCGCTCCGGACACAATGGAACAACTCCCACAGGCCACAAATGCACAGAAAATCCAGAACCAGAAACCCTTCCACAGTTTCGGCAACACCGGTTTTGATCAAAATCGAAAGCGGCTCTTCATAAACGTTCTGATACCATGTTCAGGTACACAGGGTACTCCCAAAAGACCGAACACCTTGAGCAACCACTTCACACAAATAGATCACAGATCAACACACCGATGTTTGTCACGTGGTTAAAACCCTCGAGAGAGAAACAGTCCACGGCCCTAGCCAAATAGCTACTTGGAGCAATTTATTATGCAAAAGAAAAAAGTTACATATGAGCTTCTCATAATCTATCAACTAGCCAAGGACCCTCCATGCTCTTTAAATAGAGATCATGGACCAATCGGGTGTTAAGCCACGGATCAATGGTAGGTATGATCTAATAAGAGAAGTTGAACCGTCGGATCACTTTTATGTCTAGAGCATATCGTGACCATCGGATTAGAATATTTACAAATGCATACTAATGCATACTAAAGAAACACACTTTACCTAACAGATATATTACATAAGTTGATCTTAACTAACTCTTAAGTGTCTAAATATCCATTGGAGAGCGGGAGCCAAAGAGGTAGGCTCTACAATCTTCTTTGTTGATTTGTCATTTGTTTTGTGTTAGAATTTTGGAAGTTTTTGACCTTTGATTTCTAATTTCAATCATGATTCATGAATGATGAATGCTTGGCCTTGGAATATAAATTCTAGACTCTAGAGTCTAGTGACTAGAATGTAGTAATGTACATTGTTATATCTCTAGTTCCTCCCTCATTCTATTGCAGGCAACAGGTTAAATCTCTAGTTTCATCTAGCATCAACCATGATGATGGGTTTATGGTTTATTTTGTTGGTTCCATTTGTTATTTTGATGATGGTGGTTTGAAATCGGAGGAGGAATGAGGAAGATGATGAAGAAGTGGGAAGTGGCACATACCATGGAGAGGAGGAGGAGGGGGAAGAGGAGGAGGAAAACCGAAAGAAAACCAAAGAGAACCCCACACACTTGTGGAAATATGTCACAAGGTAGGCAGGAGGTAGAGGGTGTGGAACCACCAAATTTGTTTGCCCCCATTGTAAAAAGACATACACAGGTTCATATACCCGTGTCAGAAGACATCTATGTGGGCACTTGCCATGTGATGAAAGTAAAACTATAGGAGTTTGTGTTTGCCCAAATGTGGTATCAACACAAAGAGCCATCTATAAGAATGAATAATTTGAGTTGCAAAACATAACAAAATGATCATCGGATGACCATGACCTTTCATGCTCACCAAGAATTGGAGGCCCATCCACCCAAGGCAATGGATTCTCTCCCATGCAATCACCTGGCAAGACAATATCAGATTTCCTTGATCAAGGTTGTAGGGATGACGTGGATTCAAAAGTGTATCGGTTTCTCTATGCATGTGGCATACCATTCAATGTTCTTTGCTCACCCTATTGGCATGAAATAGTAGAGGCCATCCGCACTGCCCTAGCAAGATACAAGAGCCCTGGGTATGACAAAAATAGAACTGTGCGGTTTGACAAGGAAAAAGCCAAGATCCAAAATGCTTTGGGGCAATTCACAAATGCTTAGAATGAGTATGGGGTATCAATTGTATCAGATGGTTGGACAAATGTGAAAGGTAAGCCATTGATAAATGTTCTTGGTGTCTCTACTACTGGTGTAGTTTCTTTTCGGCACATGACTACTCAGATAAGTTCAAGACCGACATGAACATTGCAGAACTCCTACTCAAAAACATTGAAGCTATTGGTCCTTACAATGTCATCCAAGTCATAACAGATAATGCTACTAATTGTAAGGCAACGAGAGCAATCATTGAAGATAAATACCCCAACATGTTTTGATCCGGGTGTTTGGTTCGCACATTGAACCTTTTGATGCATGGCATTATTAAGTTGAAGGAAAATGAATACGAATGGATTGGTGAACTGTACAAAAAGGGCAAGCACATGATAAGATTTATTACCAACCATAGCAATGCCCATGGTATTTTTCGCACACACTCAAAGTTAGAGCTATTAAAGATAGAAAAGACTAGATTTGCTAGCTATTACCTCACCTTCAAGAGCCTTTTGAAGGTAAGAGAGGCATTGGCTAGCATGGTATCAAGTGAATCATGGCAAGTCTTGAAAGATAGGCCTACATCCACATCTGACAGGCTTGATTTTCAGGATGTGGAAGACACCTTTCTTGATAGTCAATTTTGGGCAAGTGTCAAGTTTGTTTTGTAGTTCACAAAGCCCATTTATCACATGATTCGGTTTGCAGATACAAATAAGTCGGTAATTGGGGAGGTGTATGAGCATATGGATAACATGTTGGGCCAGATTAAAGATATTGTTGAATCGAAGGATCCCATCCTGTATGACCATATTCACACACGTGGTCAAAAGGTGGGAACATTTCAACGTTCAACTGAATGCCTTAGCATATATATTAACACCAAAATATTATTCTCCATCTTGGTTGGCCAAACCAACACCTGGGGGTGGGGTTAGGAGAAAGCCCCACACAGATCTAGAGGTACAGGTTGGGTACGTGGCTGCTATAAACAAGTTGGTCACTGATGAAGAGGAATGTGCCATATTGCTTAGTGAATTAAGCAAATACCTCAGTGATATTGGTCCATTTGGTACTTTTCATGCTAAAAACTATTGAATGGTGGAACATGTATGGCTCATCATGCCCACGCTTGCATAAATTGGCAACCAAAGTCCTTTCACAGGTGGTAAACAGTTCCTTTGCAAAAAGGTGTTGGAGCACCTATAGCTTCACCCACTCAGTGAAAAAAAACTGATTAAATGAAAATTGGGCAGAAAACTTGGTTTATGTACATTACAACTTGAGGTTGTTGACTCATTACTGTGAGCGGGCCAAAACCAATAGATCATGTCACTTGGGACAACAATCCGGAGGAGCATAACTTGGAGGATGGAGCCTTAACTTTAGAGCGGTTGGAGGATGAGTTTTTGGGCGATGAGGATGACCATGCAACAACAACAACAACAATGCTACCGCCATTTGCTACCTTGTTTCCAGATGCACGATCTTTGCCTAGAGGTTCAACTTCACAATCCCCACCTGCATCAATGAGGTGTGGTCATGCAACACCAAGTCTTGGACGTGGCTCAAGCCACCCAACATTGGTGGCTACTGGGGATGATAATTCCGCTCCCTTTGTTCGTAGACCACGGAAAAAGAAATTAGAAATTTCATGTGGCAAGAGGAAACATCTATAAAATATACTTTTCTTGTCTTTTTTTATTTACAGTACTTTCAACTTTCAAGTTTCTGCACTGTTGAGATTCGAGAACTTGAGTCATTGTCTCTTTTATATTTATTATGGTATATTTTGTGAAAATTACATGGCAGTTTAAGTTTGAAGTTTGAAGTTGAACTTTGAAGCTGTAAGGTTGATAACTTGATGTTATGGATAATGGACCTATGTTTAATGAATTCACTAGTATATAATTGAATCATTGATGGTTGATGAATGATGTTATATGGTATTATGATTTATTTCATGTTTTTATGCTTTCCATAACTAATTAAACATTCTACAAGCATTTGTTGGCATATATGCATCAAAATATATTAAAAATATATATTATATAAAAAACGCTCCCGAAACGCTCCCAACCTGGAAGCTTTTGAAAATTTCACTTTTTGCTCCCGCTCCCGCTCCCAAGTAACCTTTCTGAGGTTTTCAGATCTCTTGTGAATTTTCTTGTTCCTGTGTTTTTTGTTATAACAATGTCTCTAAATTAACTGCAGGATAATATATTTGTATTCCTTTGAAAATTTTGGAAATGTCAGATCTGTTGTTTATTTTATTTGATGATATTGGTTTGGTCCATATTGGGACACTGCTCCACCACTCCCTCAAGAAGAATTTGGTTTGTTGTGATTTTCTTTTTCATTGCTTGTATTAAGTATGCCAATTACTTTTAATACATTAGTTAAAAATTGCAGTAATAGCATATCGAATGATGTGGTAGTTGTTTCTGTTGACTCCACATAAATTGTACAGGTGGCAGAGTGTCCTTTTACTGTTATCCCCAGGCATTGTATTTCAAAGTATTTGCCTATTAGTGATTTGATTTATGCAGTCCTAAAATACTGGTAAAACTGTGTTGTGACTATTCCATTCCTAAGGTGAAGAGGGCACTTAGGGTAATAGTGGACACTGTTAAATTAAGGATAATAAGGTGACCTTCAAACTTTGTGGGTTAATATTCTGTTAAAGCACTATACTCATTATGGATGTGGTGATGACTTATGGTATTTTTAGTAATAGAGATACTATACACCTATTGGCGCATCCTGCCTTGTATAATTATTGATTTATTCTGCTTCCCCTATTTGTATCTTGCAGTTGATGAGGGTCATCGAATTAAAAACTTTCGTTCCAAACTTGGTACCCTTCTGAAGCAACAGGCAACAGATTTCCGCTTGCTCTTAACTGTGAGTATTGCCATGCCAGTTATTTGTTATTTTTGTTATAGACACGTATGTTGTCTCACAGGGAAATTTTTATTAATGTCCACATATGATCACTAATTTTTCAATGGAATTCTAGTTTCAATAAAACAATATTTGTCTATGTCACACGAAAATCTGACACTACATTTTTGGGACTGAAGCCAGGAAAACCTGTGTTCGAGGGCAAGGAATTGTGATCATTGTCTTTAAGAAAGAGACTTTGAATAAAAGTGATCGGGACAAAGAAAATTCTAGGACCTTGAATACATACAATTAATATGATGTCTACAATAGGAATTTTATAGGTCCAAACTTTTCTAAGTACAATTGTTATGGATATTTACTTTACTTATTTAATTCATAGAATATTTTGCTCCTTATGCCTATTTTATTTCTTAAGACATAAAATTGAATTTTTTGCTAACTGACATGACTTTACTTTTACTGTTAAGTAATGGAGATAAAGTAGGCCCTTTACTAGGTTTTTGATGCCAGTTGACATAAAATTTTACCTTGGTGGTAGCTTTGATGGTGCTGATCGTCGACTTTTCAGACATAAGCTTTCAAGCTGCATATTTACTTTGTGGACATCTTCTAAATATATACATGATTCCTAGGTTGACAGAATGATGGGGGCAAAACTTGATAGTGATCTAACTGCTTCCATTCTTTGTTAGAATTACATTTTTTTGATTCATGCTTATCACACATCTACTTAGAATATAATGGGGATGCCATCCTATACATCATTGCTTTCGTAAACTGAATGAAACAAACTTAACTTAGGGTTTTCATTATTTCTTTTGAAGTCATTTCTGGCGGATAAGTTCCTGAAGACAAAGTTATTTGCAATTCCTTGTTAGTAGTTTGATACTATGGTACTATTCACAAGATGGCTTCTAAAATCTCACCATGCCTCCAACAACAACCTTTCTAATGTAGTTTGTTGTGCCATGTGATCTTCCAGATGGTAGCACTATTTGGAAGTGAATTTTTGTAGCAATATTAGCTGCTGACATATTCTTGCATGAATGACTAGCTTCATTATATAGAGCAATCTTTGTTTATTCAGATAAAATCAAAAGAACATTGTAATTGGTAGTGTTTGTATTTCTACATTATGTGAACCAGCTCAAATCAAAAGAAGTTTGTGACGGGTAGTGTTTGTATATCTACATTATGTGAACCAACCCCAACTGTTCTCATGCTATTGTATTATAGTTCTGCTTTTCTGTAGAAAGATATGTGGTAGCAAAATAAATTAGTGTTCTAGTTTTCTTTGGAGCATATTAAATTAGTATGTGGAAACCTTGGGGCACATCCGCATATTTCACAGATGGAACCCAATGCAAGCTTGATGATGTTGATTACAACACTTTACCTGATACGAACATTGAGGCATGCAACATAGGAAACCTGCCCAAGGGATCGTCCTTGAGACTTCATACATGAAGCTCAAAGCACTACTCAAATAGTGAAGCTTGCCCACTAGTTTTGACCCATTGTAATATACATAATAATAATAAATTTCAATAAAAGAATAATTACAATAAATAATAATGATAAAAATAAAAAATAATTAGTGATTAATGATTAATGAAATGATACATCCTATTTAAAAGAAATGACCTATTGAAAGGACATGACTTACCATTGTGACCTAAGTCACTTGACACGAGGACATGGGACACGAAGGACACGAAAATACGAGAGTCCGACACGGACACGGTGAACCCCGGAATTAGGACACATAGGACACGTTTTATATACATATATATATTTTTTTTAAAATATATTAAAATTTAAAAATATAGACATATAGATCCAAAAATCTTTAGATTCTAGAAACTAGAACATTTACAAATATTCAATAGAAATTAGAATAAAAACACATTAATGATTACACATTTGTCATTCACAAATCACAATGAGACACATAGATGCATGTCGGAACCATATTTCTCATTAAGTCATCAAAATCAAAATGTATACATATATGTCAGAATGCCACTGGGCATTGGCAAATGGCAAATAGTCTAAAGCCTAATAGTAAATACAAAAAGAGGTGGATCAAGATGGGAGAATCCCATATGTCAGTAGTCCTCCTCCATGCCTGAATCAACATCAACATACTCATCACTGCCCCTGCCCCGATCCTCATCCTCCTCCCCCTCCTCCTCCTCTATGCCCATCTGACGATTTGCATCTGCTGCTGTGGAGGATGACCCCTCTATATGATAACTATCATCAAAAGTGACCGGCTCTAGCACTGGATCATTAAGATCCATGTTGGCTAATGCCAACTCAGTACTGCTGTCCAAACTCATATCATCAGGAAAGACATCCCACATCTTTGTCTTTCCCTTCACCCACTCCTCCCTCTTCCTATAAATAAGACGAAGGTTGGAGTGCACATACACCATCGACTCTGCCCTGGACTGCTCAAGCCTGCTCCTCTTCACACTATACAAGTTACCATATGTGCTCCAATTCCTCTCACAACAAGAGGATGATGTAACTTGAGAGATGACCCTCAAGGCTAACTTCTGTAGAATAGGGGATGTTGCCCCATGAGTTGCCCACCAAGCATAGGGTTTCTTACCCCCCCTATCTCTAAGCACATGATAGCCTCCAAATCTCCCAGTGCCAGTGGAAAAATCTACAAAGCCCTCCTCCGCCTCCTCAAGCATTTCGCTATCTTGAAATAGTCGTTTAAGTGCTATCCTCCTCCCATGTGCAATCTCTACATCCATGTGAGGAGGGCCTCTATGTGAGGCCCCCGATCCATCAGTGAGCCACTCCTGAGTGTAGAACTTGGGGTTCGAGGAGTGGGCCAAGCAGTGCAAAGGTGTACAATTCTTATCCCACCTGGAGATAAGAATATCCCAAATAATGGTCCATAAGTTCTCTGCCGATGTCCCATACTCGGGACACTCATTCTCTATGACAATGGACCTCATGGACTCAATCATGTAATCCCACCCCTCATAAACCTCTGCTGGGATGGGCTGGTCCGTGTCTTCAAACCGCAACAAAGAAATGATTGGATCCATGATCTTAATGCTAAGATCTACCGTGTCCCACCAACCATCATCTAACACTGTGTCCTTCACCTTTTGTGCAGCAGCCTGATCCGTCTTTCTCCAAAAATCCCAAAACTTTGAAATCACCATGGACCCAAGAGCGGTTTTGACCTCCCTCAACCTCTTGAGCATGATGAATGAGGAAGCAAACCGAGTATCAGCAATCTTCAGCAATGAAAGCTGTGTGTACTGTTTGTAGATGGTGAGGGCATTTGTGTGGTTTTGTACAAAGTTACAGATATGGTGTGCATCCTCAATAAGGTTGCCAATCCATGTCACATTCAAAGCAATGGCTTTCAGTGGTAAATTCAAGGAATGGACAATGCAAGGTCTCCAAAAAACCTGTAAGAGCAATAAAAGCATGTATCAATGGCTCTACAACACTAACATTGCAATGACCAAATTCAAACAATGAGCAAATTAGAAATGAAAGGTGTCCAAAATGAACATACTTGTGGATATTTAGCTTCCACAATCATGCCAGTAGCCTTGCAAACAGGTGCATTGTCCGTGATGATTTGTACACACGAATCAACACCTACTTCTTCAATGGTTTTGATGAATAAATCACCCATAAATTGTGCATCCTTGTATTTCCCAAGAGCATCCACCGCTTTCAAGAACAACGGTCCATTTTGGGAAGTTACCATGAAATTGATGAGTGGATGGCGTGCGAGATCCGTCCATCCATCAGAAACAATACTCACACCGCATGAGGGCCATGCTGTTCTAATTGGCTGAAGGATTTTATCTACTTCCTTCTTTGGTTTAACCAACAATGTGGTTCTAAGCTTCTCTGAACCAGGGGGCACATAACCACTTGGAGCTTGTTCCAAGATAGTTTGAACTGTCTCAAAATACAATGGTGACCGTGCAACATTGAATTTGATGAAGTTGAGGTAGAAGAAAAATGCAATGGTAAGGTCTGTTGCCCACCTATTTCGACTAGGTGGCAACTCCATGTACATGAAGATGTACATAGTTGTACAAATGGTACCTTGGAAAAATCTAAGGATTTTTCACTTCTGCAGGGCAATTGCCCCTTTGTAAAACGAAATGTCTGCTCCCCTGCGTGGGAAAATTAATGTAATTATATGTGCTAGTATGGGTCATATGATATGGATGCCACACCATGGAACTGGTTGTTAGGGAAGTCCCCTCATCGATTGTTTTTTCCCTTTCCAATTGATCTTGTTGAATAAACGAGTTTAATCGGTTTGGTTTTTCACTCAAAATCCTCCAAAGTGGTGACCGACGTTCTACCAGTCAAGTCCATGAGGTGGCTAAGGCTTCAAAGTGTGATTCATGACCATGCTAGACATTTGTATAGAGTCTTGCGGAGTTTCGTTGTGTTGTTGTATTTTATTTATTTTTCTGGTTAATTAATTTCACCCCTTGGTGATTAATTAACTCAGTTTTGATGTAATAATGTAATTGCTCAAGCAATGGCATTTTGTAATAGGGGCTATGAATGCAAAGTAAATTGCTATGAAACCCCCTAAGCCACTGCTTCGAGTCCCATGTCGTTCTGATAAGTGGTTGAAGAGATAGACCAATTTTGGTCAGGAGGGGTCTATCTCCTCTAGGGAAATTTTTAATTTTCCTAAGTCAAAAATTCATATTATTTGATTTTGAAGGAAAAAATCAAATAATGCCATGGTAATTTTGTTTGCGGGTTGCCAAGCCTAGGAAAATTTATTCCAAATTTTCCCACCCCCCCATGGCCAAGATATAATTTTTTCAAGTTATTTTTAATTTTTTCCTAAGTCAAAATTGGAAAAATTTAAAATATTAATTTGGAAAATTTAAATCTAAGGTAAAAAGTATTTTTGGCCTAAGTCTAAGGTTAAAAATTCATGGGAGCAAGTGGCTAAAGTCAAAGCAGATTAGAAAATCAAAAGAGGTGGCCAAACCCTCACTAAAGTGGGGCGTCCAAGTTAAAAGAGGCTATTTTAGAGGGGGCGCTACTACTATAGTGGAGGGCGCATGCATTAAGAGGAATCCCCACATTAAAAGGAGGGCGCTACATTATATGAGGGGCGCTAATGTGTAGTGGGACGTCAACCATAATAGAGGCGTCACCATAATAGAGGGCGCCACCATTTTTAGAGGAGCGCTAACCAAAATAGAGGGGCGTCACAAGTTAGATAGGGCGCTACCACAATTTAAGAAGGGCGCTATCTTGGTAGAGGGGCGCTATCTTTGGAGGAAGGGCGCCATTTTTAAGAGTCAAAGCCAAATTTGGAGGGGGTGCCTAGTTGGGCCCACGTTTTTCCTCAAAACTTAACCACAAGCAGATCTAAAGGAGGATCTTTGGTCAAATACTTAGATCCAAGGGTGGAAAATATTAAGACATGGATCAAGCACCCTAGCCATTGATTGAAAATAATCTAAGGGTGGAGATTGATTGAGAAGAATGTAAAGTCAAATACCTAGATCTAGTGGTGGAGATTTAACCTAGATCTAGATCTAATCTCAGCCATTGATCTTCAAGGGGTTGGGGTCTTCCTCAACTATATAATGAGGGTCTCACTCCCTCATTTGACATGATCTCTCATGCTATTGTTATGCTGCTGGAATATTTCTCCACTCTTCTCTCAAGCTCTTTTGCTATTGTAATCTTCTTGCCCTAGTTGGGCCATTTAATCAAGTAATCTTTGGAGGAAGTCTTGGTGTCTACATTTCATGCTTCTTGTGTAAGGTAACTTGCTTCATTTTTATTTGATTTTGCATTTGTATTAGCTTAGATAGCTCTCCACAAAGTATTTTGTGGAGAGACTTGTAGGTACAAGTACTTTTACTTGCATTTGTGAGTAGATTAGTAAGATCCTACAAAGTATTTTGTAGGATTTATTTATATGCTCACCTCTTGGCTTACATTTTGCAAATCTCATAAGTTTGTTTGCAGGGAACTAGAACAAAGGAGCCTTTTCCATTGGTTTAAAAACTCTGTTTTCATTTTCGCACTTTTGGAAAAAAGGGTTTTAAAACTCAGTTTTTATCACTGTATAGTGATAAAAACCTTGGTTTTAAAGCCCCAACCCTTAGTATATTAGTATAGGCTTTTATTTCTGCTGTTTAAACATCATTTAGGTGGCTGGAAACTCAGTTTTTAGCCCTCTAAACTTCATATTTCTGTCATATTTTCGCTCAGATTTTTTACTGTAAATTAGTAATTTTTTGGGACTAACTTTTCCTAACAAATTCTTTGAGTTTTCTGTAATTTCCAGCAAGTAAAGCTTGTTGGTTTGTGACAGGTTTTACACAGGTGAAGGGGAGGTGCTGCCCTAATAGGCCCAGAAATACCTCAACCTTCAACCGGTTCCAAAAGGGGTTCAAACCCTCAACTCTTTCTTTTCTTTTTCTGATATTTGTAAACCCCAACGAGAAGTTCTCTTGGGGTATTCTGCAAAAGTTGATAACCACTTGTAATATATCTGTAAATAGATTAGGAAGTAGAGTAGATTTCAGTTTACCCACCTATCTTTGTGACATTTCACCATCTCTGTCACAAAGATTGAAGTGAGGTTAGTTTACTGTTTTATTCAGTTGTATTTTCCTTTCTAGTTTATTTCATTTACCCACCTATCTCTGTTACAGACCACCGTCTCTGTAACAGAGATTGTTGTGAGGTTAGCTTAAGCATTCAGTTTTATTTTTCTATTCACCCACCTATCTTTGTGACAGACCACCATCTCTGTCACAAAGATTGCTGTGAGGTTAGTATAATCAGTTTCCTTTCTACCCACCTATCTCTGTGACAGACCACCATCTCTGTCACAGAGATTGCTGTGCGGTTAAGCATTACTCTAGCTAGTTACAGTTTCTTTCAATTTCAGTATTTTTATTTTTCTGTTAAAAGAAGCAATCATACAACTCACCCATCCTGTGCATCCTCTATCCACTTGTCATCTCCCTTTAGGGACTTCAAGTTGGATATGAAAAGTAGGAGAAGTGGGGGCTTAGGTAATTAAAGCAACATTTTTATTTTCCTGCTACAATCTTCACATTTAAATTTTCAGTCCAAGATCGAATACCAGCACCTCCCATAAGGGATATCGCTTGGTGATCTTGTTGATAACTTAAAATTTACATTGCATCTTAATCACCCAAGACTTAAAATTAACCCCTAAAATTTACCAACAAAAACTTATTTATTTCCTGATCCTCTACTCGGTTATCACCCTTCGGGGTACTCGCGAGATACGCCAGGGGATAGAGAAGTCCTAGTTTAATAGGCATCCATCTTGTTATTTTTTAAGTTAATTTAAAACAGTGACCTCGGAGGCGACTTGGGGTAGTAGACCGTGGGGGGTCTCTAGGCGCTTTGACGTCCTTCTTGTTGAGCACCAGGCCATTGGGGTTTGACCTGTGAGCTACGGGTGGGCTTTGCTCCCACTTTGTTGAGCGCAACGGCACTCCCTCTTTGACTTGAGAAGTACTAGATTGGGGTAGTCACACCACCAATTCTAAAACTTAACTTCAAGAAGAAAAACTTTAATAAAATTTACTAAAATAAACCAAGAGACATTGCAAAACCGGTTCTACAACACTTTTTCATTTCAGCACTCCAGCATTGCACTACAACTCTTTACTTTCAGTTTCACTTCACTTTTCAAGTTCATTTACTTTCAGTTCTGCAATTGTTCATGTGGTGAATGCTTAACATTTGTTTAAATTGTTTCAAGTAAATCAAACTTAAAGTCTTTCTTTCTTTTATTTCCTGTTGGCTCAATAAGTTTCACATTAAAGCATTTTCTTCTGCTATCTTTTGTTTATATTGATAAGTTTAGATCAACTGTACATTACTTAATAATCTTGGTTCATTACTGTTATAATTGTACCATTTGTCTGTTTATTCATCTCATTGTTAGACAACCTAAACTGTGGCTTAATTAACTTACATTCCAGTTTCAGTTATAAATCTGTAAAGTTATAATTTTAGACTCCATTTGTAATAGGCACTGGTCTTTATTTATCTCAAGGTCTGCTTTTCATTAAATGAAATCTGTGCATTTGCATGCTGCTTGTCATTCCTTAGATACTATAAAGTCTTAGCGTTAGTCTTAATAAAAGATCCCTTTAATTAATTTGTAATTAATTAATAAATATGGAACTTAGTTTTCCTGTAGGGACTACCCCCCTTGGCTCTGTTGGGATCTTGCCTAAACAGAGGAGTTGTGGACTGTGGTGACAGTGGTCCCCAGCTCTCACTTGCCCCCAAGGACACACATAGCAGGTTGTGACTTTTCTGTGTCTTAAAGTGTGAATTAGGCGGCAACAAGGTCTACCTCTTCTCGCGCCTCTTGTTGGAAAATTCTATCCATTGGACCACCTGTCGATTGCCTCTTTCTTGTTTGATAAGTATCCCCACGCCCATGAATGCTAGGTGGAAATGGAGTCTTGGTGCTAGAGGACTTCCTAAAAAATGGAAGAGGTTCATCCTTGTTTTTCTTGCTTGCTGATGCCACCTTCCCTAAGCCAACATGATCCTCGCTTTCCATATCCTTCCTTTGGTTAACACTCATCGCTTTGCATGAAGAAATCCGACAAGAAGGAAGGGCCAACAAATGGCCCTTAACCCGGAAATATGTGCTCATGAACTCATGCTTGCAAAAATTGCACCTCCAAGACACCTTGCCTCCCCCACCAAGCTTTGCCTCGGGCCCATCTTTCCTTGTCACATACTTCCACAAAGGGTATTTTTTTTCTTGGGCTTGTTGTCTTGCTAAAACAGGGTTATATGGAGTATGAGCTCCACTAGCAGCCGATGGGGCACTTGACGGAGGAGGAGAACCGGTTGTGCTTGGTGGAATAGGAGGGGAGGCCCTAGATGGTGCATTTCTCCCTTTCCTTTGCCCCCTACCTCCTGCCCTAGCTGATTGAGACATTCCTTTTCTTGTGTGATGGTTGAGCTTGCAATCCTCTCTACAAATCCATCGGAATGCACTTGGAATCACTTGGAAACAATGGATAGCCTTCAAAACTCCTTCACCTGCACATATAACTCACTCTCAACCAATTGCTTCCTTGCAAATGACAAAAAGAAAGCCAAAAATTTGTTTTAAAGCAAACTCGGATGCCTTTTTCCGTGTTTTACGTGTCCTATTTTTGGGGTTCGTGTCCCGTTTTAGGGACACGCTCTCAGTTCGTGTCCAATTTGTTTTTTTTTGTGTCCCAAATTCGGATTCGACTGAAAATCGAATCGGACACGAATTCAGATTGAATCGTGTCCAATTCGATCCCCACGGGACACGAGGGGCCTCCAGGACGAATCTGGTTTCTTAGATTGTGACCTATTGTCACAAAATCTAGAGATCATTTATATGACAGAGAACTACGACCACTACACTAGTGACATCTGAGGACCTTTCCCCAAATGTGTCACGTCAGGCAAGGACCTCTCTGTTTAGGCTTCCCGAATCCGCTTGACGCAGATCCAGACTAGTCATGGGAGGTGTCTCCAGTTCTTATTTCTCAAGTATTACCTGAGCTAGGATCTCAGATTTCCAAATGTAGTAACACATTAAAACCATGAAAAGCTACATCCATGAAAAACACATTAAGATCTCAGATTTCCGTTAGATTTGTTGGAAAGCTACATCCATGAAAAACAGTTTAAAACACCCCAATATGCAACACAAAAGTTGGAAAAATTTACAAATAGATTGACATATGGATTTTAGAGTTATTTTGCCAACAGATCCAGGTACTTACCTTGTTCCAAATGTTTGATGTAGTATCTTCTCCTCACTCAACAACCACTGAATAGATCCCAGCCAAGAGAAATCTCACTCAAGGTGCACTTGTTCTTCTAGTGACTTCAACCTACAAATAACCGAGAAAATAATTAGAGAAATGAAGTGCAATAACTAAGAGATAAACTCATCATTTGTAAGATGAGACAACAAGCAAGAGGTAAGAAGAAATAGCAAGAAATGAGATAGCATCCAAGCAAATCTATTTCATGCACATAAATCCCCTTTGCCAAGAAACCAAGTCGCTATGGGCAAATCGACCTCTCTTCTTGCATGCAAATCGCAAATAAAATCTACCAAGCAAGTAGTGACTAAGATCTAACAACAATAGAAGCTCGGTAAGAAAGTAAAATCCAACAAATAATCAGCAAAGATACAAGAGACTTTCTCCACAAAATTTTTGAAGTTTAGTAACTGTTGAAATTGGCCAAAAGACCCTACAATAAAGAGCTCATTCTCTTTTATAGATTGAGAGTGAGCCAAATTTCTAATCCAAAGTGATGGACATATGAGATTACAAGTTGAGAGCAAAAGATCAAAGGTTGTGATCTTTTCTCTCAATTCCTTTTTTTTAAATGGTTGAAAATGAAATTTCTATTGAAGGGGGTGAATTACCTCCTTGGCCCCAAGTACAATAAAAAAATTTACAACTTTATTCCTCTTGGCGATGTATCGCCACTAAAAAATCGCGACATTTACGGCATTTTGAATATATCGCGATATGTTGAATGTGTTATGATATATTGGGAATATATCGTGATATTTTAGAAAATATCGCCCTGCTAAAATACGTTCGCATGGAATTTGGGAAATAAATCTATGGGTTAAGTTTTTGGCAGTGTTATTAAAACCAAAGATATTAAATTCTTAAAGTAATAAATGATAATATTAAATTCTTAAAGTAAAAGTGAGATTCTCCTTAACTTTCATTTTCTATCCTTTTACTTAAATTTTTAACATTACTATTAATTGTTTCAGGATGTTTGAGAGTGGTTCCAACTTCATCGGACTTCATATGCAAAAAGTAGAATTTTAGATCCCATTCAAAATTCAACAGACTTAATAGTTTCATGGATTTCAAGATTGCAATAATTCCACTGGATTTTATCAATTATGAGGGCAAGGGATTGGCATTTAATCAAGCACATCAAGCCCTCTATGTACCTTGATGTTTGTGGCATTGACTATTGAAATATTTTATCACGACCTTAATAAAAATATACCCTTCACTCATTAAGCATGGGAAGCTTCATCAAAATTGTGGAGTGTTGACTAATGTCATTGGAGGATCAACTTTGAGATTCGAGGTAGAGGCAAGGGCTAGAGCTTAGAGGAGGGGGCCATAGGGTGCTATTGATGAATAGGATCCCAATATAGGCAATAATTTTTATGATATGCAGTTATGGGAGGATATAACTCATATTGGTTTCCACCTCAGCCCCATTACTTTCCACCATGGCCTGAGTAGTTGGAGCTTCCAATTTGATGCCTAACTCATGCAAAGCACCTACAGGACCCCCTACTGCTTCCAAAGGAAGAGTTGTTCCCCTTTCCTATAAAAGGGGTAAGGGGATCGATGATTCCTACTATTTATCATTGTACTATGTAGTATCTATATACCTCATGAGTCATGATGATTCATCTCTCGAGAGACATTTATTTTAATCATTTGATGTGATTTTCTATCATCCCATGAGGAACATATTTCAGTATTTTAAGTTATAGTCGATATGTGATCATGATCCACCATTTGGCATCTTATACATCTTATATATTAGTTGTATTTTCATATTTATGTAGCAATTTGTTTATTTGATGTTGTTGTTGCTTTAGATGTTAAAAAATTGAAAAAAATGGTTATTTTTGAATTTTTTATGCTTTACGACATTTGCCTATATTTTTCGATATTTTCACCGTTGTTGTCGATAAGTTGCATTCCAGACGCTCGGCGATATATTTGTCGACACGATATATGTAACTATGCTCTTAGTCATTTATTCCACCTTTGACATTATGGAAAAAGCTAAAGTATAAGTCGATTTTTGCCAATTTCACCACTTTGGAGACAAGTGTGCTCCACCATGGAGTGCCTTGCCAATTCTCGAGCGGGTGATGTCGGAAATGAAATCTGATGATAAAGATGTGTTTGGGACCTCAAAATAAGACAACTCAAGTCATCACTTCCCTTTTTCGGAATCCCGTTGCCATACATTCCAAACTTTAGGATTTTTTTAAATTGGACCTTAGGATAAGAATAATTAAAGTGTCATTAATTAAATCTTGGGATTCCCTTGCTTGCAATGGAAAACTGATGGCACAAATGAATTCCTCCACTTGAAAAATCATATAATGCACCATACTTGTGCCCAAAAACAATTTGAAATGCCTCGTTCAAAATGAACTCCAAATATTTAAGTTTTACTTAGGCTAAAATTTCAAACCTTAGGAAAATATTTCCAATTTTGCCAGTTATTTCAAATTTTCCTCAAATGCTATCTAAAGGGGTCCAATTGACTTCCAAAAGTTGAGATATGATGTATGATGAATATGTAAAATTCCCATACTATTGTTTGACCCTTTGACTAGGTCAAACTTGGGTTTGACCAAGTGAAAAGGTCAAACTTGGTCAAACTTTAACCAAGGTGAAAAATATTGGGAAAACATGTCCATAGCCTATAGAGGAGAATTGGTACTTAATCATAAGCAATATTGACAAACAACTAAACAAAAATCATGTTCTATAACAGGTGGTTACCATGTGACTTCTCATATGACATGTCAACATAGCACAAAAACATAGTAGCACATAAAGTACAAGTAAAGAACATGTGTGCCATACAACCTAAGTGGGCCTAGCAATTAAGAACATGTGTTTCTTCCTAGGAGGTGACAGGTTCAAATCGGGAGGGGGTTAGGGTATGCATACCTCTGTAGACTTTAGTAGTTAAATTACTGCACAAAAGGGGGTCCCTTGTCCCACAAACAAGGGGGTCTCATACA
Organism: Pseudotsuga menziesii; assembly: GCA_001517045.1. Lineage (NCBI taxonomy): Eukaryota > Viridiplantae > Streptophyta > Pinopsida > Pinales > Pinaceae > Pseudotsuga > Pseudotsuga menziesii. Next base: position 1,247,124 of record LPNX010671721.1, read on the forward strand.
TCAAATGTTGTCTCGCTTGGCGGTGACCTTAAAATTAGATTATTATTATTAAATGAGTTATATATATGTTGTCCTTTGATCAAAATAGTGTTGCGAAAATCAACCCTCCTCGATGGGTGGAATGGGTGGTCAAGTTGTGAGAAGGCTTAGATTTAATTTGTTGATTAGTGGAAGGCTAAGTTACCTGACACGGGGACACGGGACACGAAGGACACGGGGATTCGAGTGTCCGACACGGGCACGGTGACCCTCGGAATCAGGACACGTAGGACATGTTATATATATATATATTTAAATATTATATATATTAAAAATATAGACATATAGATCCAAATTTTTACAAATATTCAATAGAAATCAAAATCAATGCACATTTAACATTAGTAATTACACATTTAAATCCTTCAAATCTTCTTCACTTGCACACCAAACACACTTTAGAACCCTCTCCACACTTGCAAATGATAAAAAGAAAGTGAAAATTTTGATTTAAAGCAATTCTGGGCTTTTTTTTAGTGGAAAAAGTGTCCTGTTTTCCGGACACGCATGTTCAAAAACAGGACACGCTCGGACACGCGTGTCCGAAAATAGGACACGTTGCAAAGACCTGTCGGACACGTTTTGTCAGCGTGTCCGTGTCCGACACGCGGACACGGGACACGCAGGCCCTTTTGGACAAATCCGGTTTCATAGGTGGAAGGCATGAGTTTCTCTTGGAGATAAGGAAGATAGGAGACCTCTATGACATTTGTTAGTTTGGCAGACGCTAGAGAACAAGGTGTCTCGCAAAAGGATGATGTGCTTAGAAGGTACCCCTTTAAGTCTAGCAAGGCCTCCCTTTATTCACTTTACAACTTATTTGCTTTTCATTTTTTTCTTTTGATGTTTTTCTTTTATTTCCTTAGATATATCTTTGGAGTACTTTTCATTTTGCAATCTTTTAGTTCGCTAATGACTGAAAGGTCATGGCCCTAGATAGCCTTCTGGGCCTTAGTTATGACACGAGTTTTTCACTACCAGCCACCGTCCATACTTGCGATGAAGTTGCCACAGTAATGCCTTTTAAGAGCAAGTAGGATTAACATCTTAATTCAAGGAGTACCTACCCTCCCTCAACTAACCAATTTCAAGGATGGGGAGTACTTTTTTCAGGTCTATGGGGTAATCTTCGGGTGACTAGGCCTACTTTACCCGCACTCAATCCACTTGGATCTACAAGCAGAAAGAGATCAATGTGGTCAACAAGCTTTTGCCACACACATCAAAGCCGAGACACTAGTGAAGACATGGAAGCCATCCTAACAAAGAGGTCACATTGGGGGAAAGTCGTTGAGTCACTTAGCTGTATCTAGATCAACATGGATTTGTATCTAGCAAGTTGTTAATCCTAGGCAGAGGGTATTGATTCTTTAGGGTGTTCTTATTCAAAGCTTTGTAGTTGATACACATTCTCCAACTCCCATCCTTTGTGGGCACAAGGTGAAATACTTGGTGGAATTACTCCTGATTTCAACAGTGGCCTGTTAACTTTTGGCATTACTCCGAAAGTATTGACACTATTTTTGGGGGTGTTTCATGAGATTTGGGGTGCATGATGTGTAGACTACCATTGGTAATATTGAGATGGATATACACATTGGGGATAGCTTATGGATTGCTATGCTTGACTTAATGCTTAGGTGGCATACTTCCTTAGGAGGTTGGAAACCTATTTGGCATAGTGACTTTCTTTATGCAGTGCACACATAGATTGCCTTGTTTCAGAACTTATTTGATAAAGATTGCTCTGAGGAAGTTTGGTATTTCTATTATTTTGTATCCGGGGAGAGTTGCATGAACTGTTCAATACATCTTAAAATAGAGGTTTAGAAGTCAGAACCATTACTTGTAGTTTTTTGGTTGAGTCGTTTGATGTCATCAAAATCGAAATGTATTATATAGACTAATGCCAATGGCAAATACAAAATAGGGTAGATATTAGAATTGTTGATACTAGTAAAAGGGCATAAATTACATGTCGAAAAACAAGCTTTTGCCCGGAACCTTTCTCTTGTTACCTATTTCCACTGTTGATATTTTTTCTTGAGCTTGGTGTCTTGCTATATCACGGTTATTTGCAACTGTGACATCTTCACTTGTGGTGGATGGAGCAGTAACAACAATAGATGAACTTGGAGGAGAGGCAACACCAACATTGGCATTCTTCCCTTTCCTTTGACCTTTACTAGCAGCCCTTAAAAATCCAGCCATGATTTCTGTGGTATGAATAAAGAAGAATGATTCTGTTGGGGAAATGCAAATCTAGGAAATTAGGATGCCTTCAAATCTCCTAGTATCCCTTCAAGTCTTGTTTTTCTGCTTTACATATACAATGTTAGAATGTTTTCCTGATGCTAAAAATGAAAAAGGAAGTGAAAGTTACTTTTTAACCTTGCTTTGCACCCTGCACTTTTCACATGTGCGTGTCAGATATGTCAGGCCATGCTTGGGCATGTGTTGGACATGAGTTTGACATGTGTCTTGTTTCAGGACACATGTCAAACTCCTGTCTGACATCTTCCCTAGCATGTCATATGCCTGACATGTGGGATATAGACACGCAGACCTGGGGGGATGTGTCTGGTGTTTCTTAGTATGGGGAAATTTTGTCCAACCTGTTTGTAAGGCAACCTTTGTAAGTAAATACGGGTACAAGTTATTTGAGATGGCAGTTCATCATGGATGTTGTTCATCTCTATTCTGGTGATGACCTCATGCAGAGAAGTAAGGTATTTTGCTTAATAAATAAATATTAAGAGTATGCCATTGTTCTAACTGTTAGAAATCTTGATTTACCTCATTTGTCTGTTTCTTGCTAATAGAAACATTACTTTCTGTCTTCTGTTACTCACAGAGGTTCAAATGCTTTGACTGGCTGCTTTGCATTTTTGTAATTCTGAATCACAGCAAAATTTCTAGCAGTGATTAAAGTACCCATGAATCATGTGATTAAATTGCCCATAAAAGTGTGGCATTATCCACAATATGTGCTCTCATAAGTATTAATGTGTAAATATTTTTTTTCTATATCTGTACATTGTTATCATTAGCTAAAAAATTGGGTAGCTTTGATCTTGTAATTTTAATACTGAATATGCGCTATAATATATTATGATTGGTATAATTTCTAATGATTCCATTGAAAAAGAAAACTAGGGTATGCAGGAGATTACCCACTCATGATTTTTGGTATTTTCAATACTTCAGTCTTCAATATTATCGGATCCTGTTCTGAGCTCTGTGGGGTAGTTATCAATATACCCACTCATGATTTTTGGTATTTTCAATACTTCAGTCTTCAATATTATCGGATCTTGTTCTGAGCTCTGTGGGGTAGTTATCAATATGCTAATGTCTAATGTTTGTGGTTGTGTGATTAGGGAACTCCGCTTCAAAATACATTAGCAGAGTTATTTGCATTGCTTCATTTCCTGGATCCATCTGAAGTTCCAGATCCAGAATATGCAGCTTGTGCATTTTCAGAAATTGGTGTCAAATCTGACCAATGTGATAGCACAAAAAGTGTTGAAAATATATCGCGAATTCATGAACTTTTGCAGCCAAGGTGTAGTCTTATATTACTCATTTTGATCCTGATAAACTGAGGAAGTATTTGATTAGAAATAATGTACAATAAGATGACTTTAATTTTTGTTTATCCATTGGCCTTCTGCAGGATGTTAAGAAGGCTTAAATCTGAGGTGCTACAGGATATGATACCTGGGAAACGATTAGTGGAAGTGCCATGTGCACTTGCCACACCTCAGCGACATTTGTATGTTAACCTCTTAAAAAAAAACTACAAGGAGTTGAACAAAGGCATTCGCAATGGTATGTAGTTTTATACAGCTTCTATTTATATGATTAATACTATTGTTGAGACATTAGAACATAAAACAGGACTTATGTATAATGGTATACCGCAATGCATTTTTTTTATTTTGCATTTCTTCTTTGACATCATGTGAAACACTGAAATGCAATTCAGGAAAACTGTAGTAGTCAAGGTATCTGTTAGTGCTAAATTTTTCTAGTGATGTTGCTCCTCCTTGGTGTTATATGACATCTTTGGGATATGTCTTCATTTCTGTGATAAACACACCATAAGGGAATTGAAAAGATACATTAGAATTACTGTTAATTTTGCCGAGGAAGAATAATAGTAAATTTAGGATCTTCGAGTGAGGTGACATCTAAGTTCTCTATGATTATATGGAATTGCATCACTCTATTGTCATGGCAAAGATGTTTTAACTGAAAATTATGCTGAGAACAGAACAGAAGATAAGTCTGGTATAAAGCAAGTCAATGAGCATGTTTGATTTCATGCTTTAACCTCTGCCAAGCTCTACTTTATACAGTTTCTTGTTCAGATGTCTTGTACATTTCTTTTTTTGTATTGATCTTCTGCTTATATATATATATTTCTTGGCAGTTGCATTCAGCACTCCCTAATTGGATCCTCGATGTAACTGTCTGACATGCATGGACTCCTATTTTGTTAATCAAAATGGTCCTTTCTTGTTTTCATGTCTTAAAATATTTTGTAACCACATTTATATATTTGAACTGGTTTATCAATTTTATATTCTTTACTACATATGTATCAGTGACATTAGCTACGTAGTGATTCATATGTTAAATGCCTTAGAATAGTTTTATTTGATTGTAGACATGTTGCTCCCTCAGATTTTTTTTGAACTAGTGTTTTGGTTAGTCAACCAAACTTTTCACTGTTCCAGGTGGATATTGGTTGGACTGATATTATCGTCAAAAGGCTTCACTTTTTACCAAAATCAGTTTTCAGCACACTGGAAACTTTGCAGTTATTTGAAACCTTTTGTGTTTACAGTTAGATTGGTTCAGTATATAAGTGTTGCCACACACATAGTCTGCAATCACACACATCATAACAAACAGTCTTGCCACAGTTTGAAATCTTGTTTTTCATTGCCTGAGGACTGTATGTCACATGGTTCGGGTTCGAATTCGAGTTCAATGGCAATGAAATTGGATTCGAATTTGAATTTTTCCATGAGGTTCGAGATGAGATTTGCCATTAAGTTTGTTATTATACATTTTTCATTTTTAGAGTATAACAACAACAACAACAACAATCTATTTTTAAGGTCACAGCCAAGCCAGACACTAATTTGGTGTATGAGAACCCCTTGTTTGTGGGACAAAGGACCCCCTCTGCGCAGCGATGTAATTGCTAAAGTCTATAGAGATGGACATACCCTACCCCCCACCGGATTTGAACCTATGGCCTCCTAGGAGGAAACACATGTTTTTTATGACAAATATTCCACGTCAACCACTATGGTTGACCCTTTTTCTTGAAATTCTATTGGTTCTTGAATTCCAACTCATCAATGGCTCTTTTTCTTATGAGGCCCGTTTTAGACCCCAAATTTACTCTAACTGCTCCATTCAGCAGCAGACTCTAATACAAATGTATTGTTTTGTTAAATGCTAAGTTACCAAGAAACTTGGGTACGGGGATGGAGACGGGGACGCCACTTTTTGAAAAAGGGTACTTGGGTACGTCGGGGGTACTATATATATATATATGTGTGTGTGTGTGTGTCATAGTCACATCATACATGCATATAGATTCCTTCATAAATTATGAATCATGAATCATAATTATAAATTTGATGATTATTTGAACAATAAACATTCAGATTGAAAATTTGAAACATAAAATTTGATAAATCATAGACTCGGTAGATATCAATTAGAAGACTGGAAGTTACATAAAATTTGATAAATCATTGTACCAGGCAGCTGTAACAGAGAATCAAACTCAAACATGAAAGTACACTTGAAATCTTATTTTAAACACCTATTTGTATTGCTGTTACAGGCAATAAAAATTTGAAAATTGCCAAATATATTGCTGCCTTGATGTGAGTGTATTTCTCAATGTTAAATACATATGTATATTTTTTATGTGCACATTTGGTAGTCAAATTATGTTCCATGAGTGCTGAACACAAAACCATAAAAACACTCATTGTAAATCAATGTAAAATCAATCTACCAGATTTGGACAATATTCAGTGGAATTTCAACATTGTTGCAAAGTGTTTGACATAAGTCCTGAACCAGACTCCATACGTAGTTAGCAAAAAAATAGTTCAGATTTGGTGGGGGGTCATTACATTTTCCCCGACGAATTGCATTTTATTGAGTCGGTCGTACTCCCGGAGTACCCAAACGTGGGGTACGAAGTACCCAAACACGGGGTACGACGTATCATTTTGCATATACATACCCCTGTTTTTATAACGGAGTCTCGGGTACATGAACCTAGTATGGGGTACGGCAGGGGACGTACCCTACGAGTACCCAAGTACCCAGTATGGGTACCCGGTACGGGTATGTGTACCCTACCCTCGGGCATGAGTACCCTGGCAAATAGGTTAAATGGCCTAATGGCTGCATTGGGCAGCTGATCCAGAATAAATTTATAGAAATTTTCTGTACCTAACTGTGGCATTGGGACACAAAATCTACTACAAATTAGAATGAAAAAAATAACTGAAATGAAGTATAACAGATATTATACATGTATTTTTTTTTTGTAAGGTTGCAGCCGCTAGATTATAATGATATACACAAAATATACAGAAAATAACATGTCAGAGAAGACCAGAACTGTTCAGGGTGGTATGGGGTGGTGGATCCACCACCTCCGGTCGTCAAAACTATTACAATTGGCAAAAAAAATAGGCCTGGCCATTGTCGGTAAACCAGGCGAAGTAGGAACATGGAAACCAGTGCAGAATAGAATGCATACACCTATTATCTATGTACCCAAAACAGACCAAAAAACTTAAAGACTGGGAGTTACTGGAGTTCCTGTGATCCAAGAAGCCAAGCTCATGTCTGGGTTTGGACATTGGATGTAATTGCTGCTGGCGCCTCCGTAATTGGAATTCCATTGGAGTCTTTACTGGACAATTCCTCGTCACCTCGCTTGATAGGGAAATCCTCAGTTTTGCGTGGAGGTTCAAGGAGCCCACTATCCTGACATCTTATCCTATTGGTTTCGAGGCTACCTAGGCCCAAGGAACTCGACAGTCTAAAAATAGCAACAGGTTCGTGCAAAGAGTGCTTACCAGTCTTCTCTAGAGATTCATGGGTAGGTTGAGTGTCCTACAGGTTCCCATCTTCAGTATGAGGGAGATGGTGTTCCACGACCTCTCTCCTCTCTTCAAGGGGAGGCAAACCCAGTGCCAATCATCTCTGCTCATCAACGCTGCTCATCATTACTGCTCATCAATACTGCTGCTCATCACTACTGCTCATCATCTCTAACGGCCCTCAATCTGCCATTCAAATGCAAAATCGCGAGTTGTGACAGTGGGCTGCTAACGACGCTATGATTTGCTTGGCACACATGGATTGGAACATATAAAAGACCCCACCCTGTAAACAAGGCCGTCTCTCTCACTCAAACTCAAAATGATAAAAAAAACCTAAATCGCCTTTAACCATACCCGACAGTCGCTGTTTGTCTCTGCGATGATTTTTTCGATCATGGCACGATTTTTTTAATAAAAATCAACAATTTTTTGAAAACCATGCGATGTGCGATTTTTTCCATAAATTGCAATTTTTTCGCCAGAAAAAACCGCCTTCCTGAAAATCTCGCGATTTTTTGTAGATGTTTTCTTCTATGCTTGGAAAACCTTGTGATTTTTTTGGATTAGGTCTTGTATCTGGGGAGGGTTGCATTCATCCCTTTCACATGTTAGCAACTCCATCTCTTGACATTCAATTTCGTAAGTAGGTGCTCCTTTTCGAATTAGCCTTTCCATTTGATGTGATGTAACCAATTGAGTTTGGGATGGTTGGAAACTGTACAACTTGTACTCTTTCCCTAGCCAATTGAATTAGATGAAGTGCTCTTGATGGTTAGCGGAGTAAGTACCGAATGTTTGCAACCATTGGATGCCCAACACAACGTCTACTCCTCCAAGAGGTACAACAAAGAAGTCGGATTCTAGATTATACTCCTGCATTTGTAATTTAACCTTGTGACATTTTCCCACATATTCAATTTTCTTGCCGTCTGCTACCATAACTTTCATGTTAGGCATCGGATAAACGAATGAGTTGAATACTTTAGCAAGATTAACATTAATAAAGTTATTCGTACTGCCACTATATATGAGAATCAAAACGTTGCTATTTTTGATATGTACTTTTAGCTTCAGTGTGTGTGGTTGGGATATCCCTGTGATGGCAGCTAATGAGATCTTTGGTGTATCATCTTCTAATTTTGAGAGGCAATCATGCCGGGTTCTTGTATCTTCCTCACTTGGCTCTTCACATTCTGAGACTTTTTCCTCTTCTTCGCCTTCGCACGTGTACAACTTTTGGGGATTACTTCTTTGCACATATCTGTGCTTAGGATCCCATTTTTCTCCACAATATTTGCACTTTCCTTCTCTCATCCTCTGGGCTTCTAAACTGGGTTGTGCTTGTTCCCTTAGATGCGGCGGTGTATACCTTAAACTTTGAAGTTTCCGTATTCGCTGAGTGGGTAGGATTCCTCATGGAGTAGTTTTTGTCGAAACTACCTTGATGGGATCGTTTAAACTTGTTCTCGATAATCTTGGCCTTACGTCTTGCCTCCTCCATGGTAGAAGTGTTATGTAATTCTAACTCTTCTCGAATGTGTGTTTTTAGTCCATGTATGTATGATTGCAGATGTTGGTCATCAGTTAGTTTTGGAACTCGAGTTGCCAAAACATCCCATTCACATGTGTACTCATCTGTACTGCCTTTTTGCTGCAACTTGGTGATCTTGGCAAAGAAGTCTTTCTCGGTTACGCCTTGAAACCTATTAAGAAGATCATTTTTAAAGGTGTTCCAATTGAGGGAACATACTCGAGTTGTCGTCTTCCACCACATGTACCAATTGTACGCATTTCCTTCTAACTGCATGGCGGCATACTTAATTTTCTCGCTGTTGTAGGGTATGTTATGAATATCAAAGTATTCTTTGGCCTTATTGATCCATGCGATGCATTGCTTCTCATTTCCATCAAATTTGGGTAACTCTAGTTTTACCCTTATCTGGTATCTGTGTGCTTGGGGAATTGTCATTGGCGGGATGTTAAGGATGGGAACATTGTGTGGTGGCGTTGTGTTGGGTTGGCCTGTCGATTTAGGTGAGTTTGGATCAGGTGTATTGAAGGGTCTAGGTTATAGCTAGGTGGGTGATTTGAGGTGTGTGACGGTAGTCTGGCCAAGATAATGAGGAGAGTTTCTTGCGTCTTCTTTTGTTCTTCCTGCAATGTAGTGATGCCTTGATCTAGTCCTGCCTTGAGCCCTGTTAGATCGTTATTGTTTTTGTTGATGTCTGCCTTTAGTTCTGCATACTTCTTGTATAATTTGTCCAATCTAGCATTGATATCTCCCATTCTAGTGACTACGAGGATTTTTTCTGCGGTAAACCTTGATTTATTTTTATTGGCTGTTTGAAACTAGCTCGCCGTGCCTTTTTTTTAAAATAATTATAATAATAAAAATTATTATAATACATACATATTATTTATTAATTATTATATTATAATAATTATAACATAATTGTAGACTAATCTCAGGTGGTGACGACCGACTACTTGCAGGTAGTGATCGTGGCGTCAGATTGGAGATGGGAAAAATGTGGAGGAGGTGCAGTTGGCTGTGCGTGGAGTAGTGGCAATTAGATGATTTGAGAGTTGGAGCAGCGGTGGGTTGGAGTGATAGCGAGGGGACGATGGGTAGGCGGGTATGCGGCGGATTGGAGTGATAGCGGGGACGGCGGGTTTGTAGGTAGGAGGGTATGCGGTTTGCAAGCAATGGAGGGTGTGGTCGAGGCAGGAGCTGGTGTGGAGGAAAGAGGGTGCAGACTATGGCGGCTGGTGGAGTGGTGGTAATGTAGCGGTGGGGTATGGGAGGTTGGGAGGGCGGAGGACACAACGTGAGTGTGGGGAGAAGGAGATGCGCGGAAGATAAGATGGGTCGCGGTGGGGAAAAAATGGTGGAGGGCGAATGCAGACACGAGAGGATGTTGACGGCGACGGCTAGTGCAGCAGGCGGGCATTGAGCTCGGCTCTGATACCAATGCAAGTTACAAATACTCAACAAGACGGATAAAATCTAATTTTTTATTAATAAAGTCTGATGATTAATGTACAATAGAAATCCCGTCTATAAATTTTTACGGGGTATGAATCATAGTCTTAAAAATCGAAATCGGACTCGGAATCGGTCGAGGGTCAACTCGGAATCGGAATCGGAATCGGTAATGAATCGGTCATAAATCGGCCGATTTGAATTTAATGAATCGGTTTGCTAAAAAATACATCAAATATTTAAATTTTAAAGAAAAACAACATTTTCAAGATTATAATCCATTATTCCAAGGCATTGAAGACAAAATAACCAAAATTTGCTCATGTATATACCATATAAGAGTATACATGTTAGTCACCAATCCTCATTTGATATAAGTTCAAAAGCTTCTCATCTAGGTTTCATGTGTGCATTTCAATAGCTTGTGTACTCTACTATATGATGTGGATCCAATATCTGGACACTTAAAATTCCTACCAAAAGTTGCATCTTCAATTTTTTATTCATATATATAAGCACAAAACAAAAGCACGCTTAGATCCAAGCCATCTCTCTTTGTACTAATAATGACCAAATGTGTGTTGCCATACTATCCAACTCTACTATGCCAATTCAAGTCAAAGTTTAGAAGGTGCAGAGGGAACTATCTCATCTCATGGACAACCACATGCCCACAACAAAAGTTCACGAGAAGGATTTTTTATCAATAATAGTAGGAATATAAGTATATGCACTAGTCAAGCAGAAAATCGGAAATCCCCTAAACCTCCTCTTCCTGGGATCCAAAGAAACATAAACAGACAGTTAAATCCCCCACATTAGGCAGGGCAGATGCAAGCAGGAATGGGTGAATCCCTTTCCTGCCCCAGACTTTTTCTTATTGTTATGACAGAAAACCGAAAAGTCCTATTCTTGTCTTGCATGTTTTGTGAACCATTTTTTCCTTAAGATAGTCAAGATAAAGAGAGATAAAATTTATCCACTTGTGTCTCTGGACTATGCAACACGGTGCAAGGGACACCTTATGCCACCCAATTTTTTATATAATGATACTCTTCATATCTAAGTAAGAAAACTCCCCTGAGAATGTAATTTGATTTCACCTATAATGGTTAAAGCACGGCAAGAAACTTAACGTGCAGCATTAAACTTCAACAATACAAGAAACAGTTTTGATTCTTGAACTGTATGATTTCACAAAACAATAACTAGACCAAAAAACGTTTAGGTTAGTAAACATTTATAAAAAATAAAAAAAAATGACTTTTTCCAAACCGGACTGGTCAGGCTCAAACTCGGCCGGTTGGACCGGTTAGTTACCGAACTGGACCGGTTCGGTACCAAACCGGCCGGTTCGGTACCAAACCGGTCCCCAATCCGGTTAACCTGCCGGTTTGACCCGGTTTGGTTCCGAATCGGTGAATCGGCCGGTTCCGGTTCCGGTTTAGCCGATTTTTCAAACATAGGTAATATCCAAAAACAACACAATGATTTTACCCATAAACAATTCCATAATGCAAGTGGAAATAGCCAAAAAACAACCTTCATAAATGAGGCTAAGCCGCTAATACATATATATCTACTTTCCAAAATCAGCCTTTATATATGAGGCTACAAGTAGAATACTACATCAACATGAACAAAGAACATATAAAGAAAACATGAGCCGAAGCCCAAAGATTAATAGTCATCATGCTTGACCTCATGTTCATACTCCTCCTCAAAAATAGAACAAGAAGCATGTCTAATAGTGGATTGTTGAGTGGAAGAAGCATGGCCAACTCCACTTCAAGGTTCCTCAATGTTCAGGGTAGCAAGAGAGATGTCCAAGTCAGCAGATTCTGGATCCACATCCCATTCTCTAGAAGACCCACTGCTATAAACCCATACGAGATGCAAGGCGAAGGTTGGAGTGCACATAAACAAGATCCTCAGCCTTCTGTGAACCCAACCTATTGCGCTTCACAGAATGAATAAAACCATAGGTGCTCCAATTCCTTTCTGCAGATGAAGAGCTTGCCACCTGTGAAAGAACATGAATTGCAAGTGTTTGTAAATGCACACCATTTGCCTCATGACAAACCCACCACCTAATTGGAGTCACGGTGCTTCTCTCATCCAAAGTTGATATATCTGAATAATCATCCAATCCTGCGTCAAAACTAGCAAATTCTTCCTTCACTTCCCTGTGTAGATGAGCCGGAAATATTCTCATAAGGGCTTTCTTCACTCCATTAGCCACCTCTCTATCTTGATGGGGTGCCTTCCTCTTCCCATTGCTTTGAGCAATGAGTTGGTCATCATAAAATCTTGGGTTCAATGCATGTGCTAAAGTGTGCAATGGAGTGTTGAAGCTATTCCATCTGTCAACCATGATTTTCTGTACCAAATCAGCAAAACCAACATCAATAAATAAAAGATGAGGAGACTCATGTGAAATGATTTCTATAGTCTTTTCAACCATGGTATCCATGCCATCATATACCTCTCCCAAGAAAGGTTGGTTTGTGTCAGCGCTTCCATCTACGCACCATAGTTCCTTGTTCTGAATCTGCTTGTCTCCACTCAGCCCAAAGTTGACTCACCACCATAGAAACTAATGGTTGTGTCACCTCAACAAGACGACGCAACATGATGAAGTTGGAGGCAAACCTTGTTTCGACAACTTTCAACAACTCCAATATGGAGTACTCTTGAAATAAGGCTTGAGATTGGTGGTGGTTGGTGATGAATTTAACTATCTCCCTTGCTTGCCCTATGAGTTCCTTGATCCATAGAACTTTGTTATCTATCTCTTTTAAGATTAGATTTAGATTATGGACAATGTAAGGTGTCCAAAAAATGTGATCAAACCTGCTCTCAACAATTAAACCTGCAGCTTTGTAGACTGGTGCATTATCCGTGATAACTTGCACCACCTTTTGAGCCCCTATTTGCTCAATAGCTTTAATTAAAACATTAGCAATGAATTGAGCATCTTTCACCTCCCCTGAACATTCTTCAGCCTTTAGAAACATTGGTCCTTTTGGAAAAGTGGCAATGATGTTTCTAAGTGGCCTGCGCTTGGTATCTGTCCATCCCTTTGAGACTACGGTAACTCCAAAGTTACCCCATGAACCACGAAACGGTGCTAAGATATCCTCCACAAGATCCTTCTCCTTTTTTACGAGATTAGTTCGAACTTTTTCATAGTTTGGCCCCTTGTACCCTGCGGGTGCTGTGTTAATTTCTTGCACGAGATCATTCCAGTAAGGAGAACGAACCACATTGAAAGGTATCCCACAAGCATAGATGGCCCTAGCCACCCTTGTGTTAGCTTCTTCTCTCCCTTGAAAATTCTCCAACATGGCTATTCTGCTCTCTTGCATTGAAGAAGTCGCTTTGGCATTTGGTACTTGTACTTGTTGTTGAGTTGCTCTCCTCTTCCTTGCTTCAAGCACAATCCTTGGCTCGATGTTTGGAGGTTGAACAGAAGAATTCCCAAGTTGGTCATGTCTTCTTTTAAGCCTATCAGCCTCATCTTACTCAATTTCATACTTCCTCCTATCACTTGGTCACTTGTTTTTTGGCAGCCTTCAATACCCTTTCATGTTTCATGCAATAAATGTGCTTTGACTCTTAGGTAGAAGCCCTCATACGACAATTTGCACAGAGTACATCGCCATTCCCATGAGCCACCACTTCCACATTTTGAAATCTTTTGAACATGAGCCCAAAGAGGATAGTATTCAGCCCTCTTGTTGACCCTAGGGGCTGAAGCAAAAGCTCGGTTGGATGCCATTACTGCTGCAAAAAAAATTAAAAACAAATTACCATCTTTGTGAAGGCTGAAGCATATTCCATGACAAAAAAAAACATTAGCAAATAACATGTATAGAGCATGCTTCTCACCTCAATCGGTTTCCTGTAGGTGAAGATGCTCCAAAACACTGCCAAAAGCACATAATTTGTCCACTGTGAGCTGCTCAATCTACCACCGCGAGCTGCTCAATCCACCACCGTGAGCTCTGTCCAATCATGTCTCTATACATAAATATAGAATTCAAGTGATAATTGAAATTTGTCTAAACTTTTAAAGTAATAGTGATGATTGATCAAATAAAGTGATGGTATGTTACCTTACAGAAAATGATGTTACCTATCTCTAATCGTTAGCTCGATTCTACAAAACAAAGAAACACATTATCACCCAAGCGTTTAAATTTCACCGTGAGCTGCAACTACTTTCACCGTGAGGTCTGTAGACTGTGCATCGTGAGCTCTGTAGACTGGCCCGTGAGCTGCTAGATCTGGCTGCTGGCCCGTGAGTAAAACATTAAAATGCTGGCCCGTGAGGGAGCCATGAGCTAGAAGAAGGAACCACCGTGAGCTGTGAATTGGAAGAGGGAGCCATCGTGAGCAAAAGGGAGCCACAACTGTGAGATAGAAGAGGGAGCCACCACTGTAAGCCACCACGAACTCTGCAAACAAATGCCGTGAGCGTAAACCCGTTGAACTCTGCAAACAAATGCTGTGAGCTCTACAAACAAAGATGAGATTGCTGTGGTGATACGCTGCTTTATAGCATCACGACAATCCTATAGGTATTAATTTTAGTAATAAACAATTAAAATATTAATTAAATTACGTGGGATTGAGTTTGATTTGGGAGGAAACGTGAAGGAATGTGGCAATCCGAGACAAAAACTTGTCCCCACGAAATGGAAACTCATCCCCACCACATGAAACGTCCTTATGCCCATGGAAACTCGTTTCGCGTCCATACGGTACGGGTTTCCGAGTTTCCTTCGGGAAACACAGTGGGGACGGCAGGGGGGGTGACGTTTCCTGCAATGTAGCCTTCCGGCTTTTATGTCCTTGTTGAAGGCTGCAAGTGCTTGTGCATCGGTGGAAGCAGGAATTGTGACAGGGTTTGCTTGTGTACTATGAACCACTCCATCCCAAAGTTCATTTTCCTCCAATATAAGCACAAATCTAGCTTTCTATGGGACATAATTCCCAGGCCCATCTAGCGTATCCTCCAACCTAAGTCCTGTTTCCATTTCACTGCAAAGTTCAGGTCTCAACAAGGTGCTGCCCATTGACAAAGGAATTCACTGACAGTCTGAAAATTTCAATGCAAAAAGAATCTACCCCCGAAGCTTTGATACCATGTAAATTTTTAGTGTTCACCCCAACTAGTTTCAAGTCAAATTTAAAAGAGTTTCTTGTGCAACCTACATATGAATGACTGCTGCGACTTCATATAAAATATTAGACTTAAAACACTGAATGAACATCGCATTCTACATGCATAAAACAAATAATAATTGCACTCCGTGAAATTTTGGACTCAAGGATTTTTCGGCAAATAGCCCAAGCAAAACCAAGAATGGGAAAACCTGTTAGAGAAAGAGTGAGGAATTTTTATTTTAGTAAAATTCAAGTTACAACAAAATTGACAAAACTTAGACCAACTTATCTATGCCCAATGCCTTGAATTTTGTGCCAAAGTGTAATTAAACAGTTTGTATGCACCAACATAATCTTCCTTGAGTTTTGTGCCTGCTGTACAACCCTTTCTGTACTCTGCTGTACGACCACACTGTGAAATTCATGCCTGTGCAAATCCGCAACTCCACGACAACCCAACAAACGACCTCCTCGATTTTCGTGCCCTCCTACAGAAGAAAATTGTACAGTACGGATTGTACTGTATGACCTGAACTGTACGATGCAATTAATGTAGAAATACCTCCCTCGATTTTTGTGCCATATGCATTGAGAATCGTTCCAATAATCTGCTGTATATTCACTTAGAAATTCGTGCCTAGAAAAACCCCTTCAGGTTGTGTTTTCTCTTCTTAGAAAAAACCGACTCTCTCTCAAAAGTGAGTAATATGCCTCTTCATATGGAAATTTGCCTTTTAGGTAAAATTAGATGGGTGAGAAAAATGTCATCTAATCCAAGGGCCCAAATTGGATTTATACGAGTGGTTGAGATAAAATCACTTTTCTAAAAAACAAAAACTTTTAGCACTCACTTTTTAAATATTTACTTAAAAGTGCACTTCACTAAAGTGCATTTAATGCTCATCTCAAGTCATTAATATAAAGTCCATGTGACGTGACCCCTTTTCTGAGTGACTTAGGCAAAAGTCACTAAAGGGAACAAACCTCCAAGGTATAAAACTTCAACACTGCCTCTTATCGAGGAAGTTGTTCTTCACCACTACGAACTTATCGCTGAAATGAATGAACTTGCCTCTTCCAAGAGACTTCGTCAAGATATCTGCAACCTGCTTATCAGTGGAAATGTACTGTAACTCCACAGCTCCTCTCTGAACATAATCATGGATGAAATGGTACCTGATATCAATATGCGTTGACCTATTGTCAAATACAAAATTCTCAGAGAGTTGGATGCAACTTTGATTGTCACAATAAATCATCGTAGGCCTCAGCTCCTGATCAAATAAATCCACCAGTAAGTTGCGAAGCCATAATGCCTCGCAACTAGCCTAACTGGCTTCCATGTACTCGATCTCTGCAGAACTCAAAGCAACAGACTTTTGCTTTCGATTGAACCACGGCACTGCTGCTGAGACCAAATTGAAACAACAACTTGCTAATCATGGAATCTGGAGAGAAAGTAATGGAGGATGAGTTGGCCACAAAAGATAGCAGTTGCCTAGCTGACTAGCTTTACCTTATCGACCGAAAAGCAAGAAAAAGTTGCCTAAAGGAAGAAATGGCAGGAAGGTGTAGTTTCTAATCTGCGCAGTCAATAAAGTTGGTAGAATCTATCCAAAATCAATATAAAGGCACTCCTGGGGTAAATATGGCAAGTATTGACCAAGTGTTGCAAGTTGAGGCCAACTACCTAGTCTTGAACGTAGGAAATTAACCAGAAATGATTAATTATTTTATCTTAAGTATGTAATGGGTTTATACATTCTAACACCCCCCTTTAAGTGATGGGATATTTGAAAACATATCATAAATACAGATGATGTATATAGGGCCTGACAACAAGGCTATGGCCACCCTTTACAATTATTTTGTCCAGAAAATTGAGGAAAGAGGCAAAACCACTTGGAGAAAATCCTCCTTGAAGAAAGGACAAGGCACAATATGAACAACATGTCTTCATTATGGCTTTTTCTTCACTTGAATGGGCTGGATGAATTACTTCTTGAAGAATTTGATGGATAAGTTGTGAACTCCATGATCATGTGCTAGAATATCAATGTAGTATTTGTAATAAACAAGTGGAAAGGCTCCTTATCGCTTATCATCTGATAATGAAGGAGCATTATTTGAATGCTTATTGCTGCCAACACATTCAAAGCTAAAATGATAATCAATAAAGGAAAAGAGACCTGTGCATACTCATTCCCAAAGAGTAAAAGACTCAATACAATCAGTTCCTTGTATAGCTGCAAAATGGGGAAATGGAGCATATATCTGTTGAATTTTCAGCATTAGCATAAACTTTAAAAATTTGCAGATAAACATAAATAGATCAGCAGTGCAGTAAAAACACATTCATCACATCAGCACACATGGACAATATTTTTTCACTGGGGAAACCTTCAAAGGACAAAACCCCCAAAAGCATTAATAGCTCATCTCGTAAATGAGATGGCTTAAGAAATTCTTCAAAAAGTTCCTCAAATCTAGATTTGGATTTTGACCACAGTAACTGTAAAATTCAGCAGTAAAAATCAGACTGATAATTTTACCCACAATTTCCAGAATTACAGAAAATTACCAATTTAGGGCCTTCTCAGAAAAATTGAGATTTTCTCTCTCCTGCCCGAAAATATCATACTGCTGAAAACTGCTTGAAAATATCAGACTGCTGAAAATTGCCCGAAAATATCAGACTGCTGAAAATTGCCCAAAAAATGGAATGCTGAAGATAGCTGTGCAAAAATGTTGAAGATGGACTTTGCTGATAAAACCCTAGCTGAGGGTTTGAACATAAGATAGTCTTCTTCACCTGTGAGAGCAAAAGTGTGTGTAACAAATGAGAAGGCTTGATTTTCTTTTATAGCCGTTGTTCACCTATAAGTGGACAAGATTAGGAAAAATAAAAATAATAATCTTTTTATTCTTTTCCTAATTTCACTTTCACTTTTACCAAAAATGTACTTTTATTTTTTCCTTTGACTTTTATAAGAAGTCCTTCTTTAATTAGGAAAAATAAAAATAATAATATTTTTATTCTTTTCCTAATTTCACTTTCACTTTTACCAAAAGGTACTTTTATTTTTTCCTCTGACTTTTATACGAAGTCCTTCTTTAATTAGGAAAAATAAAAATAATAATATTTTTAATTCTTTTCCTAATTTCACTTTTACCAAAAATGTACTTTTATTTTTTCTTTTGACTTTTATAAGAAGTCCTTTAATTTTGTTTTCCACCTGTGGTCCTTTTAGGTGGACAAGATTAGGAAAGATAAAAATAATAATATTTTTATTCTTTTCCTAATTTCACTTTCACTTTTACCAAAAATGTACTTTTATTTTTTCCTTTGACTTTTATAAGAAGTCCTTCTTTAATTAGGAAAAATAAAAATAATAATATTTTTATTCTTTTCCTAATTTCACTTTCACTTTTACCAAAAATGTACTTTTATTTATTTTTCTTTGACTTTTGACTTTGGCCTTTTACCAAGTGCCCGTGTGGTCATTACCTGTGGTACTTTTTTATTTCAAAAGTACATCATCATAAACCAAGAGAGTTATTAATGCTTTTATCTCACACACTGTGTGACACCTAGATCTGGTACTAGGGTAACTTAACCAAGGGTAGCTAATCCTTGGAGAAGCACACCAAGCCCATAGATCAAGGGTCGAAGTGCCACACACATGCCCAGACCCAGTCTAGGGCTTACAGTGTCTTCATTCTCTCAGAGAATGGCTACTCAGAACTAAGCTGAGTCTACCAGTCCCAGACTGGTCTACATCGTGGTCCCGGACCAGATGTCTACTCAACACAAGGTTGAGTCTACCCAGGGCAGATCTGGGTTTATATCATGGTCCCAGACCAAATATCTACCATTCAACAGAATGGTCACTCAACATTGGGTTGAGTCTTCACTGTGGTCCCTGACTAGGTGGTCCCATTCTCCGAAGAGAAGGGCTCTCGATGCTGCTAAAAAAATCAACAATATCTTCCTTTCAAACTGATGTAGCACCTTCCCAATTCTAAAATAAGTTTGAAGAGCTTCTGAATATCAGAAATATTACCATATGGAGCAGCAAAGGCCAAAGGTATAGTGTCTCCATGAGTATATAGGGCTATAGTAGGAAAATGTTGAGCCACTCGGTAAAACTGATGAATGAGTAAAACTGAATGGTATGTGGACTTAAAATCTGAACCATAGCTGTTAAGAATAGATCCAAACATGTGTAACAGAAGTCCAAAGATGATTAATGTCATGGATAACCAACCAATGAAAAATATACAAGACTTGAAACCGACAGAAATAAGTGACACTGCATAGGAATCCAATAAGGGATCAATTAGTGAACTTGAGGTTTGTATAGTCTTATGAGTATTCAAAGGATGGGTAAATGGTATGGATGATGTCATAACATGCATATTATCTTGCAAATTTACTTCCAAATCAGAAACTGAAGCATTTGAATGGAGTGAGGAAGAGCTGGTTAAAGACAAGTCATGATCTAGTGAAAAAACACAAGTATTGGGAGATGGATTTAGTGGATTGATAGGCGGTTTCTCCAAGAAAGACACTGAGATTTTTGATTCTGATATATCAAAAAATGAATCTATATCAGACAATTGAGGAAAGGATTTAACTTTGGCACTCAAGGCATAGTTGTTATTACCTTGGGATTGCACACTGTGACAGTGCTCTGGAGATTCAACAGGCTTCTCTAGTTCATCCGTTACATCAATGTTATGTTGCTCAGGCAACTTGGACATGATGTCCATTTTCTTCTTGAAACATTTCTTCTTAGCATGAAAGCCCTTGCTGTAATAAGCACACTTGGATGAGCTCCCTTCTTTCATGACTTTCTTTATGGAATTTAAACCTTCATCAGTAGGTTTTGAACCTTCATCTTCATCATCTAACCTTCTTTCACGTTTTGCTTTTCTTTTGACGTTGCATTCTTACTTCCTTGAACTATAAGAGCATGATCTTTGTTTCTGGAGATTTTAAGAGTCCCCATCTGAATCAATTTGTCTCTCTTTTGCAAGTGAATCAAAGAATATACTCATAGAAGCCATTTTCCAATTCGAAATAGCAAGCCTAGTAGCCTGAAAAAGTTGACACAAAAACTGAGTATTCAAGACCCAATTTTGAAAGGATGGAAAGAATCAATTGATCTTCCTTCTTCTCAATCCCACATCGTTTGAGCATAAGAATAGGTGACTTGAACTTGGTGAAGAACCCTTCAATGGATTTGAAATTGCTTGGACTCATTCAGATTAACTCATTCTCCATTTGATGTGCTTTGATCTCATCTTGTACTCCAAAGCAGTGTTACAAAAATTGGACCTGAACTGGTAAAGCGAGCCGGTCCGACCGGTTTTGGGGCTTCACCGGTTCAATCCAGTGTCTTAAACCGGAAATGATTGGTTCCGTACAGAACCAACCGGTTTTGATCGGCTTTGAGTGAAATTAGTTTTGGAAAGAATTAAAAGTGCAGTCAATCTCATCCATCCATCTAATTCATTTTGGGCCCTTGGATTATGTGACTATTCAACTTCCTCTTGTAGACACCAAAAAGGCAAGGGAAGACATTAGAATTTCATTCAATTTTCCATGAGCATTGGAGAAGAGAGAAAGAGAGAAAATCGAATTTGAGAGGAGAGCAGCTTGAGAGAAGGCATGATTCCCAAGGAATTCGTACAACTTGAACTGACACAAATTTCAACCGGTCCTTACAAAAACAGTGACATGAATTTCGAGGAAGCAATTAATGCATTAATTGCAGCCATACTGTACTTGTCTGTACAATGTTTTTTAGTCAGAGAAAGGGAACGAATTTTGAGGCAGGGGGCATGAATTTGGAGGTAGGGGCACAAATTTTGAGCCAGAAATTTATTGTTCTAGTGGGCACAATTTTCGAGGTAGCATGCCATAATGTCAGACCGTACAACGTCCGTACGGTCTTGTAGCAACACAATTTTCGAGGTGGTTTGCAGATTGAAAATTTTGGAGTGGGCACAGATTTCGAGGTTGAAATTTTATCTTCTAGTTGAGATAAGTTGAGACTGAAAATCTTATTTTTTGTTGTACTATTGACTGAATAAATAAAGAATTTCTCACAGGTTTTCCTCGGAGGTTTGGGGTTTTTCCTGGGTCATTTGACCAAAATATTTGAGTTTGAAATTTTTGTGTGACTGTGTTTTTATCACTGCTCATTGAAAGTTGTAAATATTCTTCATGTGTTTCAATCATGTTTGTTTATGAGAAATGAATTAATCTACAACTGAAAGATAAATTAGGTTGGGTACTAAACAATGATGAAAATGGTGGCTTTAAACTGGGTTGCGGGAATGAGAATTTGTTTACATGGTATCAGAGCCAAGTTAGTGAAAGAGAAGAATTTCATTTAGTCAAAATTTCAGACTGTCAGTGAATTCTTGTCTGTGGGAAACACCTTGTTGAAAGTTGAACTTTGCATTGAAATGGCAATAATACATAGGTTGGAGGATAGGCTAGATGGGGTTGGGAATTTTGTTCCATGGAAAGCCAGATTGGTGCTTATGTTGGAGGAAAATGAACTTTGGGATTAAGTGGTTCATAGTACACAAGCTAACCCTGTCACAACCCTTGCTTCCATCGATCCACAAACACTTTCAACCTTCAACAAGGACATAAAAGCTAGAAGGATTATTCTAGATGCAATTAAAGGTCTTGTTATCCCACACATCTCTAACAAAACCCTCGCATATCAGATGTGGGATGCTTTGATCAACTTGTTTCGAAGCTCAAATGAGAACAAAATAATGGTGTTGAGAGAAAATTGGAAAGTATTAAGATGGCCAAGGCTGAGGGAGTGACTTCCTACCTTACACGGATATCTCAGGTGAGAGATGTGCTTGCGGAAGTGGGGGAGCTTGTTTCTGGCTTTGAGCTAGTGCAAACAACTGTGAATGGGGTTGCAAAGCCTTGGGTTGTTTTTGTGGAGTCTATGGTAGCTAGGGAGAAGTTGCCTTCTTGGGACAAACTTTGGGATGACTTTGTTTAGGAGGAGACCCAGAGAGGTCTTATGCAAGGGAGCTCTTCTACTAGCAGGGAGGATGAGGAGAATGTGGCTTTAACTGCTAAGGGAAATAAAATGTTCAAGAAGGGATTCAAGAAGGGTGGGGCTAAGAAGAAGGGTGGACAGAAGGAGGACTTGAGCACTATAAAGTGCTTTGCTTGTCAGAAGCTTGGGCACTATGCTGGACAGTGCCCGAAGAAGAAGAAGAAGAAGCAACAACAAACTGTAGCTTCAACAGAGGTTGAGGAGTTTACAGCTAGATTTGAGAGAGAGTTTTCTCTTTGTACTGGGCATGTTGATAGAGAGAGCATCCATCATCACCAGTGCAAACATTGAGATTGAGAGGGAGCATTCTTTGTTGACCGACCATTCTTTCAGTGCATCCACCACCAACACATGGTATATTAATAGTGGAGCTTCGAGCCACATGACAAGTGCTCGAGAGATGTTCTCCCAGCTTTCACAGGCAGGGATAGATGTTGAGGGGATGACACAGTTGTCAGCGCTTTTTGGCGTGTGACCATTACATTTCAGAGAGAGTCCACGAGTCTAATGACATTGAGGGATGTGTTGTTTGTACCTGGCCTGAAAAAGAATTTGATATCAGGTTCTATGAGTGAGGACAGGGGACTTGGGGTGTCTTTTCTGGATGGACATGTGCGAGTATTCCTCAAGACTGTAGAACCATCTGCCTCTTATACCATTGGAGTCAGATGTGGGAAACTGTACAAACTCTTATTTCAACCCCAACATGCTTTGACACATAGCAACACCGGTGAGTTTTGTGAGCTATGGCATATGAGGATGGCTCATATGCATTATCTAGCCTTGAGGATGTTGAGGTACATGGTTACAGGTTTTCCTGAGTTCAGCACTGAGCACAGTGATGTATGTAGAGGGTGTGCTTTGGGAAAGTACGCCAAGACTGGTTTTACTAGCAGTGATAGCAGGTCAGCAAGAGCACTTGATTTGATACATTCCGATTTGTGTGGTATTGGTCCTATGTCATTTGTTTCTCTGAGAGGTTTTGAGTATTATGTGACATTCATCGATGATCATTCTAGGAAGACCTGGATCTACTTCTGGAAGAGTAAAAAATATGAGGAGGTCTTGCAGAGGTTGCAAGAGTTCAAAGCTCTCGTGGAGAACCAGACTGGCAGGAGGATTCATGCATTCGGATCCGATAACGGGGGTGAGTATACCTCCAAGGAGTTCGATGAGTATTGCAAACAGGAGGGCATACAGAGACAGTTGACAGTACCATACACTCCTTAGCAGAATGGAGTGGTAGAGAGGAAGAACCGAACTATTGTTGGAGCAACGAGGGCCATGCCATGTTAGATTAGTAGTCACTTCCTTTCTTTCTTTGGAGAGAGGCTTGTAGTACAACTGTTTACCTTCAAAACAAGAGTCCCCATCGTGCTGTGGGGAGTAAGACTCCTTAGGAGATGTTCACAAGAAAGAAGCCTGAGGTGAGTCATTTTCGCATATTTGGTTGCTTGACTTTTTCACATCTCCCTTCCGAGAAGATGACAAAGCTTGAGCCCATAGTAGAGAGAGGCATCTTTGTGGGGTATGATGAGACTTCGAAGGCCTTCCACATTTATCTTCTAGCCTTGAGAAAGGTTGTTGTGAGGCGAGAAGTGAGATTTGAGGAGGAGCGGGCCTTCAGGAAGTCCAGAGAGCCAGTGCAGGAGGAGCAACATGTTCCCACACCTCAGGAAGGTTCACAGGTACCTTCAGGATAGAGTACAGGTTCAGAGGTTTCCGGGGTACCGGGCCACATGTTATAGGCACAGGATCTTCAAGTTCAGTGGTTCAACTAGCAGGTTCTTCGGGGACATGTTTTGGTTTTCAGGTCACAGGTTCACCACACATAGCTACCGGATCACAGATTTCAATAGTTGTTAGTTCACCAGCTCTTGGTACACAGGTTTGTTATCACCAACCTTGTAGCTGCCTGTGCAAGATGGATCCAAGATGGATGGTAGAGGGGGAAGCAACTAAGGAGGTGGAACCCAGACTGCCTAGACTCCCAAAGAGATGGTTGTCATGCCAATCAAGGCAGTCTTCGCTTTATGTTGTCCGAGTCCAAGACAACAATTGGGGAGACCCAGATCTGCTCCCGATAGGAGAGATCGGACTTAGACACCAGATCAGATCAAAACAAACTTTGAGGTACGTAAGGTGTAAGGTGTTCAGAAACTCTAGATCTACAGTAGGATTCAGTAGATGGATCAGGACTTCAGCAATATATTGGCTGATCTAAAGCAATCGGATGACCTTTGGGGGAAATGGTTAGATCTAGGGTTTTGGTACTAGCAACTAAAGAAGATGATCTCTGCCTTGGGAAGCGTAACCGAGGCAGGATGGGCAGGAAAATAGTCGGGACTATCTAGTACCTCGCTGACAGAGTCAATGAAGAAGGTGAACAGGTGTGATTGTCTAAGTCATCAAGGAACAACCAATTTCAAGGGGAAGAGGTCAATTCAGGGCTAGCGCTAAGGATGGGAGATCACTGCCTTTCGTGCATTGGGCAATGGAGTTAGTATACACCCAGCGTTGAGGTGAACCCACCTAGGGTAGACCCTAATCTGTGTACCCAGATAAGTGTTTTGGTTTGGATGGCTCAGTTAAGGCAGGGATTTAGTCAAGGAAGGTTAGCGCTAGGGTTGGATGAGACAGATCTATTGATCTGAGGCCACCAGTAGACAACCTGCTCAACGTTGAAGAGGAAATGGGATCAGGAGGGCCTCATCTACACACTCGGTTCAGAGAAATTTAGGAAAAGTCAGATCCTAGAAAAGTCAAAGTTGATGAATGATGCTGAGAGGATGAAAAACTGATTTCTTCAGATCTGGGGCAAGCAGGCTGGATCTAGCTCAGCGTTAGGGGTGTTCTGGAGTGCTCAGGACTTGATCTATCACCCTAGCTTGTCAGATTTTGGAAACAGTAAACTTCGGAAAGGTCTACTTTTTCAGTGATGGCGCTAGGGTTGTTTTCAGTCTAGAATCCAGATCTAGGTCACACTGTCATGAATTTGAACAACGTTGGGGGTGATTTGGAATGTGTGAGGCTCGATCTATCAGTCTATGGAGTCAAAAATCAGAAAAAATCAAAACCCTAGTAGGTCAAATTTTCAGTGGGGGCACTAGGCAGTTTTCAAACAATATTTCAGATCTAGGTCAAACCAGCAGAAATTTGACTAGCGTTGCAGTTGATTCAATGAGGGGGAAGCCCGATCTATGAAACCTAGCAATGGTTTGGCCAAAGATCGGATGGTTCCCAGATTTAGTACTTTTTAGGGTTTTTTTCAGTATTTTAAGGATTTTCAAAAAAATGGAAGGAAAACAGGTACAATGGATTGAGATCTGCTAAAGAGAAGAGAATTACTTGTTAGATCGTACCTGGAAATGCTTGTAGAAGCCTTAACAATGATGATCCTTGCTATCTCGATCAATTCTGGAAGATCCACATGATTTCTATGACGGATGTAAACCCCAAGCCACCAATGCGCCCCATATCCTGCATGAGAAAACATCAACAATATCAGATTTGCTAAGACAAGATAAAGAAACCAAATGCTATAGGAAAGTACAAAGAAGTAATCATAGATCACAATGACACTAATGAAAACCCCCTGATCCAAGACGAAGATAACCGAACGAGTTGAGGTCCCCCTGCAAAAACGCTCCAGCCAAAACACCTTCCTGTAGACAAGACAATGATAGCAAAAAAAATATAGATCTCACATGAATTTCCACAATGCTAGGAAGCAGAAGACTACCATTTGAGAACATCAGATGCAAAGCAAATCCAGAAAATATCCATGGAAAAATCTTTCTATTATTCAGATCCAAGAGTCAAAGACCCCTTACAAATGAGAAGCTCTCTCTGTTAAATAGAAATGAGAGAACCACAATCATAATCGAATCCTAACCACTTTCAAAACGAGTGGCTAAGACTAAAAGATAAAATATTCTAATCAATGGTTGAGATGAGCTCAACATACAATACATGGATCAATATAACCATAAAGTACCAAAGTGGACTAAATTACCCATAAAGAGGGTACCCCACTCAACAAGAAATAAATGAAGCACATGGTGGGTCCATGGAGTGTTAACTAACTCACTATGGGTGTCCCATGGCACAATAAAATAATATAATATTTTAATTCTTTGACTTTGTGCCTCATGTGAGCCTCCCAAAAGCTCCAGAAAATAATATAAAATGCCCAAAAAATAGGTGTGGGCCCAATCAGGTGCTGCAACTATTGGAGAAGGTGCGAAGGACATCACTCTCATCATCATGACTCATCCCATGTCATTTCCTTGCCTCAATAGTCCAAATCGACTTCTTCAATAGCCATTCAATCATTTTTTAATCTGTCTTGAGAAACATGAACCTGCCAAAACAACTTCCTAGGGTGCCTGCGTTGTGAAACTGAGCCCACCAGGTTCTTTGGGATGGAGGTACTATGGTACAAACAAGTGGCTGCACCCCCTATGTCCATACAACGCCCTAGGAGATCCCAATAAAACATCTCTTGCTCAGACACATCATCATGTGAAGCAAAACTGCATCAGAAAGGTAAAATGAGCCTAATCATTTCTGCAAATGCACGGAACTGAAAATAAACTGTCTCATTAGACTCGAAGAGTCCAAATCCATCTAGGGTGTATACTCATACCCCTCTCAGGTCTCTACCTGATCATCAATGATATCCAATAGACAATATAACCATCTGTAAATGATCAGATACCAATAATATAACTCAGACTATCATCCATCTGCTGCAAGTGTTATAAGGCTAAGACATGCTTTACAACTCATTTAAGTAACAACCACAACAAGTAGCAGTCATTTCACTGGCGGTGTATCAACCAAATACACATATAGGGTTTATTTATTATTACTCAGACTAGACTTTCAGGGCTATACTCACTTCATAGTTGTAGTCAATTTGCTAGTGACGGGTGAAGGATGAAATTTACAAGGCGAGCGTAAAGGATGACTTCCTACTTAACATCATGACACTTTGGATATGGAAAGGAAAAACTCACTAAAACCAATGCCGGACAAACAACAACACAAGGAATGGCAGTGTCTCACAAATGGTTGAGTTGTTTAGAGAGTGCTTATTCAACTTAGGCATCATGACTACATCAAGTTTGATCCAGTTTCATTAGGATCCTCAATTTTATTTCCACGGCATTTTTGGCCTATATGTCCTTTTGGGGACTTCACCAGTGCTTAAAAGCACAGCTAATTGCAACTTTCATCCAGGACATATTCAAATTTATAAGGTCAGCAATATTTGGATATAGCATATATTTAACCATTGCTTTTTTGGACCTTTTCTTATACCCTTCAAGGAGTATTTTAGCATTTCATTGCTCTTGCCCTTTTTTACATATGTTAAGAAACGCAGTTTTAGCATTTTCATTTTCCATGGGCGCATATAAACATTTCCAATAGAAGTAGTACATGAGCTTTCAGTTTTAGCCAACAACATCTCAAGTGACCGGGGGGAGTTCTGCACAGTGGCAAACATCGGGACAACTGACCAGAATGATTTAGGCATACAATCCAACTCACCAAAGGCAAGTTCTGTCACCAACTCAGAGCCGAGACACAATATAAACAAGGAGGCTTGTCCAACAAGGGTTCTAGCGGGGAAAGGTCCTCCATGCCACAAGTCAAATAGTAAGTTGGGTTAAAACAAAACTGGAAGGTAATGGATGGGTGGAGACAGTGAATGATGAAGCCAACACTAGCAAGCCAAAACAATGTTGGGAATGACTACCTCTATTCTCCCTAAGGAGGGTAAAACCAATGAGTATAGATCAGGAACTTCCAAGTCTAAGTAGGGACATCAATACATAATACAAAATACATCCAAGTCCATATAATTATGACCGCCATATCATGACACTACATGTTAATACATGTCACAGAAATGAGTATAAGAGCAATGATAACCATAACACAATATAACAAAAGCTGAGCCATAATCATGCATATAATCCATATGAACCATCATTTGTCCAATAAGAAAGTACTGATATGATCCTGGGCATCAATAACTGCTCTGTAAATGACTAAATGGCTACATCAGTTCTCAAATCTGAGTGTCTTGACACTTAGTCCTGACATGGGAGACTACAATAGTCCATGAATAAAATAATGATTCGTCAAAACTGCTCATCTCAGCATTTCATATGTAAGAGATCTGGCTGAAAAATGTATTGTATCTGAAAAATAGAATATGGTAGCCCGTATACTATATATGTGATAACAAGGTTTCTAGGCCTTGTACTTCTGGGAGTCCTTTAGATGATGACAGACCAGTTTGGGAGAAACTTTCAGGGAAGAGGAAGCTAAGGATTTTGGAGCCCCCAAGGAACCAGTGAGGACTATAGTGATGCCAGATAGTTTGTGTATGGCCTTGTTTGCTAGTCTTCGTGATTTAGAGCCATCTACTTTTGAGGAGGCTTCTCAGCATCATGTTTGGAGAGATGTTGTGATGGAAGAGTACCATTCCATCATGGACAACGATGTTTAGGAGATTGTTCTTAGACCTGAGGGTAAGTCAATGGTGACTTCTCGATATGTTTACAAGGTAAAGCATGCTGTCGATGTCAGTGTGGAGAAATACAAAGCTCGGTTTGTGGCGCAAGGGTTTTCACAGGTAGAGGGAGTTGATTATGATGAGACCTTTGCATCGTTTGCTCGTTATACTTCTATCAGATCATTGATTTCCATTGCTGCAAAAATGGGTTGGAAGATTCATCAGATGGATGTAAAGACTGCATTTCTCAATGGAATCATACAAGAGGAGGTTTATGTGGAGCAACCATAGGGCTTTGAGATTCATGGGAGAGGGTCTTATGTTTGCATGCTGAAGAAAACCTTGTATGGGTCGAAGCAAGCTCGTTGAGCTTGGTATTCGAGGATAGACTCTTACTTATTGTCCATGGGTTTTCAAAAGAGCGAGGCTGATCCGCTTATTCTTTTGTTATATGTGGATGATTTGTTTATCATAGGTGACGAGAGACCTATTGCAATTTGCAAGAGAGATCTTGCTTCAGAGTAAGAGATGACTGACATTGGGTTGATGCTTTATTTTTTGGGATTGGAGGTTTGGTAGGATCTTGGTCATATTTTCCTGGGGCAGGGAAAGTATGTTGTAGATATTATGTGGAGATTTTAGATGGAAGATTGCAAGCCGATGTCTACACCTATGGTCACCCACTGGAAAAAGCTTCAAGCATCTGAGGGAGAGTAGGTGAATCCTACCTTGTATTCTTAGCTCATAGGTTCGTTGATGTATCTGGTCAACTGTAGGCAATATTTCTGTTTTGCGATGAACACTCTCAGTCAGTTCATGGTGGAGCCTAGAAGAGTGTACTGGATTGCCGCAAAACATGTGTTGAAATACCTTGCAGGTACAGTGGATTATGGTCTCGACTATAGGAGATCAGATGGGGTTAGCTTGATTGACTTCACAGATACAGATTGGGCAGGAAGTGTGGCAGATCAGAAGAGTACTTCTGGATGTTGTTTCAGTTTGGGCTTGGCAACAATGTCGTGGTTCAATCAGAAGCAAAAGTCTACTGCTTTGAGTTTTGCAGACGCTTAGTACATGGCAGCCAGTCAGGCTAGTTGCGAGGAACTGTGGCTTCGCAAGTTGTAGGTGGATTTATTTGATCAGGAGCTAAGGCCTATGGTGATCTTTTGTGACAATTAGAGTTGCATCCAGCTCTTTGAGAATTCTGTATTTCACGACAGGTCAAAGCATATTGAGATCAGCTACCATTTCATCTGTGATTATATTCAGATAGGCGCTGTGGAGTTGCATTACATTTTCACTGATGAGTAGGTTGCAGATATCTTGACGAAGTCTCTTGGAAGAGGGAAGTTCATTCATTTCAGAGACAAGTTGGTTGTGGTGCAGAGCACCTTCCTCGGTAAGAGGGAGTGTTGATTTTTGTACGTAGGAAAGTGTTCTCGTAGTGATTTTTTTTCTCAAGTCATATAAAGGGGAAAGTAAAGTGACCCTTGCAATTAATAACTTGAGATGAGTTTTAATTTTCACTTTAGAGAATAAAGTGACTTTTTGATAAATGTAAGTGAGGTGAGTGAAATTAATTTTGGAGAGAATTAAAAGTGCATTTAATCTCATCGAACCATCTATTTCTGTTTGGGTTCTTGGGTTAGATGACTATTCGGCTTCCTAATTTAGACACCAAAAAGGCAAGGGAAGGCATTAGAGTCTCATTTAGTTTTCCATGGGCATTGGAGAAGAGAGAAAGAGAGAAAGTCGAATTTGAGAGAAGCAAAGCAACTTGAGTAGTGGCACGATTCCCAAAGAAATTATAGAGCTTGAAATGGCACAAATTCCAACACGTTTGTACAACAACATTGGCACGAATATTGAGGCAACAATTAATGCATCAATTGCAGCCATATTGTACCTGTCCGTACAGTGTTTTTCAGTCAGAGAAAGGGCAGGATTTTTTTGTTCCAGTGGGCACGATTTGTTCAAGGAAGCAGACCGTACAACGTTTGTACCATCATGTAGCAACATGATTTTCGAGGTGGTTTGTTGACTAGAAATTTTGGGAATTAATTTTTGGAGTGGGCACGAATTTCGAGGCTAAAATTTTATCTTCTGGTTGAGATAGGTTGTGACTGAAAATTTTATCTTCTGTTGTATTGTTGATTGAATAGATAAATAATTTCTCTCACAGGTTTTCCTCGGAGGTTGGGGTTTTTCCTTGGTCATTTGACCAAAAATTTCTGAGTCTGAACTTTTTTATGTGTGACTGTGTTTTTATTACTGTTCATTAAAAGTTGTAAATATTCTTCATGTGTTTCAGTCATATTTGCTTATGAGAAATGACTTAATTTGCAGCTGAAAGATAAATTGCGTTGGGCGTTGAACAATGATGAAAATGGTGGCTTGAAACCGAGTTGGGGGAATGAGAAAAATTTTACAAATAAAGTTGGAAGGATCTATCCAGAATTAGTATAAAGGCGCTTCTGGGTAAATATGGCAAGTATTGACCAAGTGGTGCAAGTTGAGGCCAACTACCTAGTCTAGAACCAAGTAGGATAAAAGACAACTAAAACGCCCCACTTTTCTGACGGATTTGTGATAAAAACTGGTCAAATTTCTTTCCAGAATTTGTTATTTTCACAATTTTGAAATTTCAGCAATCTTATTTTACGGTTTCAGACTAAATCCCTAATTTTAAAACTACCCAGGTCGCTGAAATTACGATTTAAACCCTCCAAATCACGATTTCGACAAGGATTGATCTGCCGGATTTTGACGTGTTGTGGGCGTTTTGGTTAGCGTTTATACTGCGCTGTCTAGAACATAGGAAATTAACCAGAAATGATTAATTATTTTATCATAAGTATGTAATGGGTTTATAATATTCTAGCACTTTGTGGTGCCATATAATGAATAGGTTGAATACTGCCAGGCTTTTAGTTAGGTGGACAATGCAGGTTGAATATGTTGATTTTTACCTAGGAATTGTTCCCCTAAGTGACTTTTGCCTAAGTCACTAGGAAAAGTGGTTTTGAGTCACCCGGACTTTATATAAATGACTTGAGATGAGCATTAATTGCACTTTAGGGAAAAAGTGCACTTTAAGTGAAATATTTCAAAAGCGAGTGAAATTAATTATTTTGTGGAAAAAGTGATTTTAATCACAACCACTCATCTAGACTATTTTGAGTCCTAGGATTAGATGACTTTTCATTCACCCTAATTTTTTCACCAAAAAAGAAAGTTTCCAAGTGAAGAGACACTTTTGCATTTGAGAGAGAGAAGAGCCATTTTTTGAGAAAGAAGAAAAATAGCAGCAGCAGCAATTTTTCTTGGGCATGCAAATCGAGGAAAAAGACAGCAAGAGCAGGGCATGAATTTCGAGGAGGGAGATGGGCACACATTTCGAGGAGGTAACATTTATTGCAGCCTGCCCATACATTCTGTGCTGTACGGATTCTGTACAGGGCATGTTTCCCAAGGAAAAGTATGGGCTTGGTTTTTGAGGCAGAAATCGGGCACAGATTTCAAGGCAGCTTTTTGGGCACGTTTCCTGAGGCAGATTACAGGCATGATTTTCGAGGTCCGTATAGAGTCCGTACGGCTTCCGTACAGTCTGTACAACAGCACGTTTTTCGAGGCAGCTACAACAGAAATTTCAGGCTTTGATTTTTCCTGTTTGGCACAAAAAACGAGGCAGAAAATTTTCATCTGATTGAAATAAATTGGTCTGAATTTTTTCGGAGTAATGCTGTAATTTTTCCTGATAAGAAACATTTCTCTCTCTCACAGGTTATCCCCGGAGGTTGGGGTTTTTCCTGGGTCATTGGACCAAAAATACTGTGTTTGAAATTTATGGTTGAATGTGGTTTATTTTCTGTTCATGAAAATGTTGTAGAAACTCTCTTTGTGTTTCAGTTTTTAATGTTTATGAGTAAAATCTAATTTGCAGCAGAAAACACAAATTGGGTTGGGCATTAAACAATGTATTATACGGAGTTGGAAACCGGGTTGGGAGATTGCTGAAAATTCTACAGAATACTGTCAGTATTATACAATGAAGGCAACATTGTCTAGAACTAGTGAATATTCTCAAATGAACAATGATTTAAAAGTTTCAAATGCTGCATATACGAACTTCCTATTATAGTGCATGTCATATTTCAAATCTGAAATGATATAGTTGTTTCATATGTTACAAAGCTTGAAAATTTGTGAATCCATGAATCTCCCTTACACTATTAGAGAACCACATGATAGTTTTTACTTGAGAATCTCAAATGGGTATCAATTTTCACATTGACTGCCTAATAGCCTATCACCATGCATTTATATTCTGATAGCTCATTGAAAATAAACATTTACTTCTTTTTCTGTCCTGAACAAGAACCATGTAGCAGCATGGCAAGCATATAGTGGTTGCTGAGTTTATGTGAATAAGCATGGGAAGCATGTAGTTGTTGCTGAGTCTATGTGAAGAAGAAATTACTCGTGTAGTTGTTGCTGAGTCTATGTGAAGAAGCAATTACTCTTGTTTAATCATTCAATATCTAGTCAATGTTTTAAAAGCCCTGAAACATTGTTGCTGTTTTGTTTGTAAGTATAACTTATGTTATTGCTTACATGCATAATATGAGGTCAGAAGCTCATTTGGAATTTCTTTGAATGTGCAACCAAAAATGTAACCTCCAGTTTAATCCAAGCCAGTTTTTTTCCATAGGCTCAAAATTTTGAAATGGCCTAGTTGATCCAATCCTGATAATTTATTCCTTACTGAAGAAGATGATTAATATTGTTTTTTCTGATGCATTCTTTATTATTAGTTTATTATTATTTATAAAGTTTTAAGATATATCATATAAGTATTCACAGATCATTTCAGTTGTGGAGTGTTTCAAGAGTCTTAACTTAATTTTTTATTTTTTTTTAAATGCAGGGCACAAGAGAAGTCTAAATAGCCTTTTAGTGGACTTGAAGATGTGTTGTAATCATCCAGTAAGTTATTCAAGTTTTAGATGGAGGTTGTTTCGTGTCATGAAAAATATAAGCAATCAGAAGTGATTTCTTCTTTTCATTTCCTTGCAGTTTTCATATCTACATTCCGTAACAATTTTAGTCAAAATTCAGATGTTTACATGTACATTTTGTTACTATAAAATTTGAACCGATGACTGCACACTTTTCTGCACCTTTAAAGATATAGATTAAGAGTAAAAAATATGGCTTGTTGTAAAGTGTGACACACTGATTCATAAAGAATGCAAGTGTGATGGTGCTATAGTATGCTACTGAAACTTTTCATCCATCCCTCCCTGCAATTTCCATCATGGAAACAAGTATGAAATACCTACAAAACATGTTGGAAAATTTAATGAGAAACTGCAGTGTTCCATGATAACACATCCCCCATGCTTCCCACACCCCAGGGATGAAGGGGTGCCTAGCGAAACGTTTCACCACGCCCCCATTTTTGCAAAACACACAGCAAAATGTTACACCAATGTGGGATGTGTTTTGCAAAATGAGGGGCTTTTTGGTGTCCTCCCAAAAAGTGGGATGGATGCATTTTGCAAAATGGGGGCCGCCTGGGCAACCCCCCCCTCCTCCCCTCCCCCAGTTTTTTTCAAAAAACCTGAAAATGGATAAAACATAATAAGTTAAGTAAACTAAAAACCTAAGTAACAGCAACGGTGTTTTGTGAATCATGTTTGTATCATTTTGTCATTTTGAATTTAGTATTTACGTTTCATAATGATGAATTTACATTGGATGAATTGTTATGTTGGGATTTTTTTATATTTTTAATAATTTTAGAGATGGGGCCCTTTATGCTAGGGACCCGAACCCCCCTGTCTCCCATGAATTTTCCTAAATTTTGGGGGGTGTCTCCACATGTCCCCCATGTGTGTTTCCACACTCCTGTGTCCTGGAAACTTGGTGGAACACTGGTTTCTTGTACAGAAATATGTCTGGCAGTAGTTTCATCTTTCTATACAGAAGTGTTATATCTTATATCTACCTGCTTTTATAACATATTTTTGTCAAGTGGTATGAATTTAACAGAAAACTTAAAAAGCAAATAAACCAAGAGAAATCATGAGAAAATGGAAGAAAAGAGTTTGATATCGCTTAATGAAAAAGAAAAGAACTTCCACCCCAATATTTATACATATTGAATTACACCTGCATACTTATATCTGTGTGATACTTCCCCATTCCTAATATTGTGCAAATGGTGCTTCCAATATGCATACTTCCCTTGTTTGAGGTGACATTGGTTGGGGAATTACATGTCCAATTAAGAGGCTAAGTTGCAAATGAGAATTTGAGATAGTCTTTTAAGTTTGTGAGTACTCTACGTTGATATATTAATATGTTTTAGTGGATTTGGGAATTACCATGTACAAATTTGATTGTTCCTCTTCAACTATCTATGGGTGACCATTGATCACTCATAAATGTTTTATTTTTAGGTTGCTTCTCACTTGCCTTCCCTTTGTTCTAATCTTGTAATATTGTCATTGATGGACTGTGTAGTGGTTCCTTTTGAATTTCCCAATTTTCATTCACTCTCTTCCATGAGGCTTGCATGTAGAGAGTTGTAGGTTCTATAGATTCTTGGTGTCCTCTAGAATTTGGTTGACCAAATTATTTATGACCACAATTTCTGGTTATTGAGTATGATCTATAGAGTGTTGTCTCCATCTTTGTGCTCATTTTTAATCTAATTTTGAGCCAATTTTGTTATTTTTATAGTGTTTAGGGCCTTTCTTCAGATTCTTGCTTTGGCAAAGTAACTCCAAAGGATTCCTCTACAAGCTCAAAAATATCAATTGGCAATAGCCGTAGGACCCAATTGTAGTAATTGTTAAATCCAAGGTGATGAAAATTGCTTACATAGAATTTAAGGGATGAATGGTTGATAAAATTATAGTTGTATAGTTGTAGATTTTTCAGATATATGGGGCACACTGAAAATCTTATCTCAACCTAGTCACAAATCTCTCTAATCCCAAGCTATATACTGATACCGATCTCAATCCTAGAGAATATAAAAGCATAAAGCAATAAATCATAACTTGTAACACATGAGATCTCTACAACTAGTTAATAACAACAATCACACATAAATGACACAAATCTTTTCGGTCAAAAGAGCTTGGAAAAACCCTTGCGGGAAAACAGTGAGAGATGGATGTAATTTTATAATCTTTAGCAAGTTACAATAGATACAATAGAGAAATCCAACATGGACTTATCTTTGATCCACATAGAGTCTAAAGTTTGATACGATGGAATCTGGATGATGCGCCCCTCTGGCTAATTGCACCCTTCACTTTGAAAGAATGTGTCCCTCAATTGAATGTGCCTCTTTGTTATGATTGTATATGTCTATGAACTACTATTTGATCAGGACATCTCTCCCTCTTGCCTTCGGATCACTGTCCCATTGAAGTCCTCTATCAGATCTGGTAAGCTCTATCTCAGACCTCGCCCGCCTTAGTGAAATACACCCCTTTGCTCAGGAAATGTGCCCCTCATTGTCTGGTGAATCAATACTGGGCTCTTTAGCTAGATCAACCTCACTCATAACCAATCTCTGTCTTTGCAGTGATCTTCCTCTGCCACCGACGAAGTGTACTCGATTTGTCTCATATTAGAACCCTCCCTCTTTGCCAAGCTGTGCCTTCTCCTCTTAAGAAAGCGCCCTCTTGCAGGCACTGATTCACCCCCCTTCTCTGATCACCTAAGTCACACAAGCAATACTGACTTTTGCCCCTCGAATGCTTTTGGCTTTTTCTAATTTGTTGATGAGATTAGGGTTCCAAAACCCTACTTTCAAGTTCATGCAAAAATCACACTTCTGCATTAAAAAATGCATGCATGCACATGCATCATGCACCTCACCCAACATCATCAAAAACTTGTGCATCACAACACTCCTTGCATCCAACTGGAAGAAGTCACTAAACCTCTGCATGTCTTCACACTGAATCCATGACTACTGGCATAGTGTATCTCACACTCCACAATGCACACACCTGCCTATATTGATAATGTACCTCCATGCTAGACAAAACCACATAGAGGACATCTCGAGATACACATATCTCTAACAATTAAAACACGAGATTTCAGTGAATATGGTGGGATCTGAGCACAATTACTTGTAGTGTATTGTATTTGTGATGATTATGCTTTTGTATGAGAACTCAAACCCCTATAGAAGATGTCTAGACTAGAGATGATAGTAGCTAAGAATTCAATGGGTTCATAAGATAAATATGTAGCAGTTTTGTATCAACAAGAAGATTCAAATTTATGTCCAGAGACTCTATTAATCATGGGCTACGATATCACTGTTCTGTCTAGTATTATTGTTGAGGATGTGGAAGGGCATTTTGGCATGGTCAAAAGCAACTTATCAAGGGAAGCATCCAACCTTTTGGAGAATTGTTTGCAGTAATAACGTACTTGAGGATCCTTCCAAAATGCGTATCTGCACTTTACGTATTTTTTCAATCAGTGGAGTTCATTCATAAAGTTCATTTGACCTATTATTGACCTCGAGCTTCATAGGCAACATGTAGTTCGACAAATCTTGTAGAAGGCGATATTCATGTTGGCATGTGATCTTTGATGATGTGGTTTGGTTTCTCATGGGCAAGATTCACATCAGAAGCTTGTATCTTGTGGTTTCGTGATCAAAAGTGGAGGTGAGTGCTAAAGCTGGGACCGAAGACAGTGTAGAGATCTATAACAACTCTCACAGATCATTTATTGTTCAGCTTCGAAGGGCAGACTGTATGCTGAAAAGAGAGACCGAGATGGATGTTTCAACCCGTAGATGTTTGTCTAAAGGGTTAGAAACATAGACGACGACTGTCTATAGGGTTAGAAATGCAGACTCAAAGAAGACGATAGCCTTGATGGCGGCTGAGCCTAGCCACAACATAAAATGGAGGCACTGGTCTCATCTTCAAAGAGGGACACCTTCATTTTGTTTTTCATCAAGGTTGCAGAGTGTTATAAGCCCAAATAAATGATGGTATACGAAGATTCCAAGTTGTGTCATGCCCCGTGCTTTTGTGTATTATTTTTATTACTTTTAAGTGGAGGGTGGCCATCTAAAATAAATTCATCGTGGGTCCAAGGTTTCCTTTGTTGAAGTTTGCCCCCTTTTTCATTTGAAAGATGATTGAAAGGGTGGACTTAATCACAACGACTCTGGGTTAAAAAGTTAAAAGTATATTTTTATTCTCATAAAGAAAAATAAGAATGGCTTGTGGTGAAGTGGACAAATTTGAGGGTTTCAAACTCCCTTTGAGCCTAGCTTGGAGAGCACATAACTTTTGGTGGACATCTTGGTTTCTTGGTGGACTTGTTTTGTTGAAGAAGTTTCTTGAAGGGGCCTTTGGAGGCCATGTTGCATCATCAACAATATTGTTCCTTGCTTGATTTGAGCATTTTCCCCTTTGTAAGGGGACCTATGTATCTCATCATTGTACAAGTGGCATTAACCACCTTATTTTATTGTATTAGTTGCTTGAAGTGGGGCTTTTGTTGTTTTTTACGCCACCCTAGGGTAGATCTTAGGAGAATATTGATATTTTATTGTAAAGGAAGTTTAGCCTCATATATAAATAGAGAGGCACTTCGTCATTTCATTTTCATGGTTGGACTTTGAGAGTTTCCTCTCTTTTGGAGCTTCAATGATATATCTTTCTTTTGTGCAATTTGTTAAGGGTTCTTTCTATGTGCTGAAAAGTGTTCTTCTTCTTCTTGGTTCTGTTATTGTGCTTAAGGATGAATGGATTTTCAAGTCTTTTGCAAACCTCTCATGATTGATCCAAGAATAGTTGGAAGGAGGACGTCCTAAGGTATTGGATTGCACATTCTCCTTTGTTGGTTTGGATGAGTGCTTTAGACCTTGTCTTGATACGTGTTTGGGATCCTTGGCAAGGGTTTTAAGGTATTTACCTTTTCCATAGTTAATCTTGGTGGTTAGGGACGTTCTCCCGTTGGAGATCCCTCTTGTAGTAGATCTTGAAGTCCATTTGTTATCCCCAATAGGGTGATGTGACTAGTGTCTCCCAATCCCTAACCTTTGAAGGAAATAGACCAATTCTTGAAGAGCATTCTTCTTGGCATCACTTGCCATTTGATTCACCTTGACTCCATTTCCCTAGTTGGATATCAGTTTGTCCATCACTTATTCAAAAAACCCTAAATACCAAGGTTACTTGGAAGCGGAAGCGGAAGCGGGAAGCGGGTGCGGAAGCGGAAGCGGGAAGCGCCTTTTTCAAAAGAATCCGGTTAGGAAGCGTTTTTAAAA
>LPNX010671721.1:1292307-1327689 GCA_001517045.1 Pseudotsuga menziesii
CCTGCAACCCTGCTAAATACTACAATTTGGTTCCTAAGTCTATCTCTTTCTAATCACCTTGTGCCTTCATTGCCATAGCCTAGCAATCCTATCTAGGGATGCCCCCTTGAGTTGGAGAAGAGCCAACCAAAAGTGCATAGAGGTAGATATTGTGATTATAATGGGTAGCACCTCTCATGTTATCAAGGCTAGCAACAATCTTCGGGGATTTAACTACAACCTGCTAGTTTGCGTGGTAACACCTCCCAAGTCTTCCTACACATTGTGACTGCCCCTGAACTACAAGAATCTGTTGTGCTGGAATAAAAGAAAGGCCTATAAATATGTGAGATGAGCCATGCATTTTCAAGGGAGTGGACACACGTAAAGCATTCCTTTTTCTGCCTTAGATATGTACTAGTGGACGTTAATAGTTCCATCATTCATTAGTTATAGTAATGGACACTGTTGTCGCCTAAAACACACTTGGACACAGGTATGTCTCCCAATCGCTGTGTGTGTTCTTGAAGGCAACTTATGAGTTGAGAACCCATTGTCACCTCGGTTCTAAATTCCTCTGTTTAGACAACAACTCCTAAAGGCCAAGGGGGGTAGTCCCTACTTACTAAGTTCTTTTTGAAGAATGTTTTATGGGAGTTGTAAATTACAAAAATGACAATCAGCGTGCAATGATGCAAATATTTCAATGTCGAGCAAACCCTTTAACAATCAACTAGTAATGTATGCAAGAGAGAAACAATCAAATAATCAAAATGATCGGTGCCATCTCTACTCGGGGTATGGAGTCACAATAATCAACTTCAAATAATTTTGCAAAGCATCAACTCACTTACTTTAGCAAACATACAAGAACATGATGACTTCTAGTAAATGATCAAGTTAAAATAAAGTGCTTGCAAAGTAGAGAAATGCAAATGATTGTAACAATGTTGTGCAAGTGGTCCTCTGTAAATTTTAGTAAATTTTATGTCTCTCTTTGACTTAGGGAATTAAGGTGTTTGTTGCAAAGAAATTAACTATTTTGGATGTCTACCCCAATATACTATCTCCTTCGATTAGAGAGAGTATGTCGAGTGCTCAACATGGGAACACAAGGTTCTCGTCTAGCTCTACGGGTCAAACTCGAAACTTGCTAGGTGCTCAACTGGAGGACACAAAGTGCCACGAAGCCCCCTACGGCCTTTACCCCACTAGCTCCACAGGTCAAGCCTTGTTTTCTTCTTTCTAATGAAGATACTTATCTGGGTGCCTATTAAACTAGCCAACACAAATCTTTGCCCTTTCTTGTTACCCTAGATTGGTCGAACCAGCAAGGGGAGAGGATACAGGGAAAAACGATGCTTATGATAAATTTTATCCTTAAAACAAAAATTAAACAAAACAAGGCAAGCACGATATCACAAAGGAGACAGAGCCTACTCAATTGTGAGGTGCGGGCAAAATGAAATAATCAAATACTTGAAATAAAAATGCTAGCCAACGCGATTTCACATGGATGGGAAGAGCCACTTCACTTGTGAGGTGCGGGTAAAAAAAACAGAGAACAAAGTAAACTAATCTAAATCTAAGCAACTTACAAGGTCATGCAAGGATGGGCAAAGCCACTTCACTTACATGCTATCGGAACCAAAATCACTAAGTGCTGAAAACTCGAAATGAAGCACAACAAACTCAGGCCTAGGAGACTCCCTTGGGCTTGTAAGTTGTTACAAGGATGTAGATTTCAACACTAATATTTATTAAGAATTGAGAGAGATAGAGTGATTTTTAAACAGTTTTTTGTGAGGGACTTGAAGTAGACCCTCTTGGATGTTGTTTTTGCTTGCTAGTGGCTGAACTTGAGCATTCCCTCCCCCTGTGACATCAGAAACATGCACAAAACAACATGCTATTATAGTACAAAAGTGATAGAAATGAGTTTTAAACAAACTCTAAATTTTTCATGCAAAAATCAAGAATTTCTAAGGCAAAACTAACATGTAAAAACTTGAAAAATGATAATGTTGGAGTGTAAAATGAAGTATTTAAGAGCTGCAATAGGAATAAGAATGTTAGTAGAGATGCCAAGTCTTTTTCGAAATTTGTTGCACAATGGGGTATCTCACCCGAGAATCCCACTCTCCAAGCTTAGGAAACCTGTAACAAAATTAGCTTAACAATGCAAATGCAGTGAGAAATCCACAAAGACTTGAGAAACAAAATATTTAAGCTAGAAATACTTTAGCTTCCCAAATTCTAAGCAAACAACCCACATAGCATGCAACAAAATTATTACAATACTATTCTCAAGCAAAAAACTTTGCTTGAGATTCCAAATACAAAACGAACCAAGAATGGAACAAGATCACCTCAATCACAATGCATGGATAGTACTTCTTCTAAAGATTTCTTCTATTATCATCCAAACTTGAAAGTACAATGGATCCTCTTTAACAAGAATGGAGCAAGAGAGAGAGAGAGTGGGAGCAATGGGAGAATGAGAGAGCCTGAGCAAAATGAAGCCAGAGCGTAAGTCAATCCAGCCCAAATGAGGAGGAATGCCTTCCTTATATAGGAAAAATTAAAGAGAGAGGGTCTTTGCATGCTAGACAAGTGTCACAAGGGAGAGAGGGGGGGCTCAAGTGAAGGGGGGCCAAGAGAGAGGGGTGAATTTGCTCAAGGAGGGCAAAACCATGGTTTGGGATCTCAAATACGGGGAGAGAAACCCCCGTTTTAATGCTTTTAACTTTATTTTTATGTCAAATGGGGAGGAAAACACAATATTGGGGTCCCTCCCATTGACTTTCACTCACCCAACCAATTAGAGAGAGGAGGGCACAGCCCCCAAAGTGGGCAACTCCAAACTTGTTACATGCTTGCTTGGGGGGCCCCCTTTGGGTCTTAAATTTGTCTTAGGAACCTAATATAAACACTAGAACCTTTACTTGGCCACTCTAGGTGACACTAGAACCTTTGCTTGGCCACTCTAGGTGACTATAGTCACTTTTCCAAAATTTGGCTCTCTAATTAAATGCCCAATTTCCTGATTTCTATGACTGACCTTGGGTAAAGTGACCAAAACCATAGTAATACTGGTCTGAATGACTTCAAACTTGGCCTCAAGGGTTTAGGGGGTCTCATGCCATTTGTCTTGAGTACCCATAACCATATACAACATTAAAAAGGACCAACTAACAATTACAACCAATTGTTCTGAGTGACAATTTTTAATGACAAAAAATTAAAAAAACCTATGCAAAACTTAATGAAATTCCACAAGACTGGATAATGTCTAGCATGGTAATATAGAACATTCCTAGGCCCCAATCACCCCATGGACTCAACCACTAGAACACCTTTTCACCACTTTGGAGGTAATTTTGAGTGAAACTCAAACAATTAAAATCTCTAAAAATAAATTTTAATTATCCTAGTGAAAAAACATTCTATGAAAGGACTTCCCTAATGACTAAGTCTTTGGTGATTAAGTTACAAAAAACTAGATCTTCATGCTGACATATCCTTGCAAAATCCCCTGCAGGGATGCAGAAATTTCATAGGGAAGAAGAAAAGAAGAGCTGCCGTGCTTGATATAATCATCCAACATGTGCATGGTACATTGTTGCCCACCTAGTTGGTTTTGGTGGTCAACAGACACTAATAAATAGCTCATCTTTTTTTTTTCTCTCTTTTGCTATCTATCTGCCGTTCGGGAAAAATTATTTTTTATTTTTAGTGCATGACTAATCAATTTTGGAATCTGTATTAACTTTTGTAGATTATCAAATACTGCACAAATTTTGCTGCTGTATAAGTATTTTGCAGTTATTATTATGAACAAGTACTTCTAATAGTTTGTGTTATAAAAAACAATGCTTCATTATATAATTGTTAGAATAATCATGATCTGTTGGAACCATTGAATAAAGCAGAGTGCTACAAATGATGATGTGAATTTGTTCTTTATGTTGTCAGTATCTTTTCCCAGGACAAGAACCAGCAAACACTTCTATAGAAAAAGCATTTGAGATGCTTGTTGGAGCATCTGGAAAGCTTCAGCTATTGGAAAAGGTTATCATCAATTTCGTACTAATTAAGTCTGAATTTTCATTTCATTATTATGAATTTTGGGAATCTACAAGGCCTGCATATTTTAAACCCTCAAGACTTGTATTTGCTCTCTGTATCTCATCATTTTAGCATGTTGTGGATGCAGCTGCTTCCACGATTGAAACAAGGTGGACATCGTGTGCTACTCTTCTCGCAAATGACAAAGATGCTTGATATACTGGAAGACTTTTTGAACTTTCTAGGATTTGTATATTGTCGGTAAGTACAAAATTGTCCAAATGCTGGTTCTTATGATTGGAAAACAAAGAAATTTTGAGCAAGAACTTTGATTTTGATAAATAATGGAATATGCTTCTATCTCCATCTGCTATTGATTTTGAACTCTTGCTTCACTATGTGAAATTCATTTGGTATGAAATACAGAGAACTTTTGGCCTTTTCTGTCATGCCTGTCTCCGCTTGAGATACTTTGTGCAGTTCTTTCGATAAAGAGCTAAGAGAAGCAAAAATGAAAAATTACATCGTTCATCTGCGATTTTTTTTTATCAATTGAAGAGGGAATTTTCTAACTATTATACAATTTGGATCCATTTTGGTAGTATATTGGTCTTTTTGGTTGTGATTTGATCGATTCTGGTTGTATGTGTCCAAATCACAGAATAGTTAGACAACTCCATTAAAAACATCATCAGTCTTTAAAGTAGCTGAATGAGCAATTTTTTATTAGCACTTGGGACGCAACAAGGCAGTCTAGGTGGTTCTCATCCCGCTTACTTAGAATTCTAGAACAGGTAGCTGCATCTGTTCAACAAGACATTTTGCTCCCTGCAAGTCCATACAATTATTGATGGCGAAGGGATTATCCTTGTACTGCCACTGCAAGCTATATA
The DNA here is from genome assembly GCA_001517045.1 of Pseudotsuga menziesii. Classification (NCBI taxonomy): domain Eukaryota; kingdom Viridiplantae; phylum Streptophyta; class Pinopsida; order Pinales; family Pinaceae; genus Pseudotsuga; species Pseudotsuga menziesii. Next base: position 1,297,248 of record LPNX010671721.1, read on the forward strand.
TATTATCAATTAGGTTTGTTGCATAGATTAACTAATAGAAACATCTGTTTACATGTGGTTGATTTGGATTTGTGGCGAGTTCATTATTGCTCATTGATGCACCTCTGACAAACAATACATTGGCCCTGGTTGTTTATTAAATTATTTCATACCATGGGCCAGGGAAGGTTTTTAAAGCATGGGCCAGAGATGTTGTCTATTGTCTACCAGAAATATGCATGGTTGCATACATTGTCTGAACATTAGTGTGTGTCTGTTGTCAAATCTAACTCCAGAAAAGGCAATGTGTGTCCGTTGTCAAATCTAACTCCAGAGAAGGCAATGTGTGTCCATTGTCAAATCTAACTCCAAAGAAGGCAATGGTTTTCCAGTTAAGAGAAGAAATGAAAAATGGGAATGTTTAATTAGTTAAGAGTGGGATTGAAACTTGTAGCTCCTCAAAGAGCAGAACTGTTCCTATAGTCAAGAAGTGTTTTTCATGTTATCAATCTTTTATGATAGCTTTTAGCTTGCACAATCTATTGGAGCTCTTCTTGATGAAATGCATAAGATGATGGCAGAGAATGAAAGAAAAGAAAAAGGAGGGAAGATGGTCAAGAAATCTTGTTGGTCACTTAGGATTGCTAGAATGCTGAACAGAACCAGTCAAGGTTAGATGCAGAAATTCCAAGAGCAAGATTGAAACCAATAGTTCATCACAGTGGAAAAAGGCTCCCATAGTCAAGACTCAAGAAACAGAATTCTTCAATCTTAACAATGTTTAATGAGAGCTTTTAGCTTGAACCATCTATCAATCTCTTCTTGATGAAAATGCATAAGATGATGGTGTACGTTTTTCAGAAGTTTCAGCCTCCGGTTTAGAAGTGAAAATATCTCAGTTTATTAACAAACCCAGAAAATGTAAAGGCTGGAAATAATCATAAAATTTTCAGACTTAAAAACATTGCTGTAACTTCAATATTTTATGGACAGAAAGTAAATAAAATGCACGCCATTCAACACACAATACTCAGAAATTTTTGGCCAATGGCCATGGAAAAACCCACAAGGGGAAAACCAGTCAGAGAGAGAGAGTTTATTATTTCTTCTAGGAGAAATTCAGACGGTCTTTTACAGTCAAAATACAACTTATCTCAACCAACGCAAATCACCCAGCAGGCTGCCTCGTTTTATGTGCATGGTGTCTCGATTTCAGTGCCGCCTTCTCAGAAAACGTGCCGGAATAAAAGTCAAAATCAGTCCTCGATTTCTGTGCTAAAACACTTAAATGCTGCCCTCGATTTCCATGCCAAAAGTCACTAAATCGACTGTACGGACTGCATTAAATGCAGCCGTACGGCCTCGAAAACTGTACCACAAAACCTGTCTGCTGTCTCAGGAAATGTGCCAGAGATCTTCCTTGAAATTTGTGCCTGAATTTACCTTGAAAACCGTGCCCAGAATCCATACTGTACGGAAGCCGTACTCCTTGATTTCTGTGCTGGCAATAAATGCAGCCCGTACTCCTCGATTTCTGTGCCAGCAATAAATGCAGCCCGTACTCAATTTCTGTGCCTGCAATAAGTGAAGGCTGTACTCTCCTTGGAATCCATGCAAGAAATTTAATGCTGTCTTGATTTTCGTGCCCACAGTAAAAGGTTCAGCTCAGTGCCTCGAAAATAGTGCCCTCTCTCTTCTCTCTTCTTTTCACCCTTCTCTCAAGAATGAATGTGATTTTGCCTTTCCCTTTTTTTTGACCAAAACCCTAGGTAGGTGAGAGGACATCTAATCCAATGGCTGAGATTAGATTAGATCTAGGGATGAGAATAAATGCTCCTATTTAATTCTCTTAAAAATTAATTTTACTCACCCACTTAAATTTATCAAAAGTGACTTTAATCTCTAAAGTCACATTAAATGCTCCACTTAAGTCATTTAATGCAATAGTCATTTTATTTCCCCTTTTAAGTGACTAAGGCTAAAGACACCTAGGGGAAGACTTTCCTAGGTACAAAATCAACAGATGGGACAGAATGGAAGAAAAACGAAGGGAAGGAAGTGGGCTAGGAAAACTTGTTGATCACCTATGAATGCCAGAATGCGGAGCAGAACCACTGAATCTCCAAGACTACAATGGTTGCCTTAGTCAGTGTTGCAAATATCTCTAATTTCTCCCGATATTTTTCAATTTCTCTTGAGTTTTTCGTGTTGCCGATTTGTCCGATATTTTGACAATTGTTTGGGTCTAAGTTTAATTTTGCCGATATTTTCCGCGATATTTCTGATAAGTTTCTTTCTAGACCCTTGACGATATATTCCCCAACACGATATTTCCAACATTGGCCTTTGTTTCTGGTACCAGATTCCCTTGCACCATTTATGGGAGAAACAGCCTAGCCAGAGGACTGAAATGGAGTTGGTTTTGGGCTGGTCCATCACATTTTTGACAGGATTGAAAAACATTTCCCTTTATGCGGAATGTTTTAACTTTTGGCCCTGTTGGCGGCTGTTTCTTGAGAATATGAAACCTCCATTATTTTATTACTGCAAAACACACTATTTGATGATCATTCATTTTCTTTTACATCTCCAAAATTTCATTATTTCCAACTTTCCATTATGAATAGTGATATATCTTCACAGAAATTTGAATTATTTATAAATTATTTTGTATGAAGATAGGTAAAATTTATTTTTTCATGCATATTTGTCATGCCTTGGGCTCTTGGTTATCAGATTTATACACAAGAAGAAAACATGTGTCATGGACAGTAATTCACAACAGATGTACCATGGGAGAACTGGCAGACCTAGATTTTTCATGGGAGGCTAAACACCATAAGTCACATTGACTATTTATTACACAGTCTAAAACTATCTACTATGTACAATGACCATTAAATGAATAAACAGATCAATGGCCCCCTTTGATGATGTTATGAAAATTACATTGAGTTGCTTGTTCCAAAACAAAATATTAAGACCAAGAAAGATAACTGCAGCGCACTTCAAAGTGTAGACTAAAACAAAACAAAATACTAAGACCAAAAAAGGTTACTGCAGCGCACTTCAAAGTGTAGTCTTTGATCAGCAATTAAAAATTGAATCTGACAAGGATGATGTGGAACAAGTCATGATACCAACTATTTGTTTGACCATTGACTGACCAGCCAGATGAGAACCGTTGATTTAGAACTTGGTTTTCTCGCTGAATTCACCATGGTAGGTTGACATATAAAATTTTTCTTTTGCTTCTCGGTAGAAGAACCATCCTACTTCACCATGGAAGCTACTTCATATTCACCCTCCCTGAGGGTCTTCTTCTCTGCATCTCTTTCATAAAATTCAGCAGATGAAGCATACTTGCTGCTTTCTTTCCCATTGCTGGTGGCAGCTTGGCCCTTATTCTGAGGGACATTCCGGGGACTTGTAGCACCATTTGGGCATTTTATTCTCTCTTCGGCTCCTCAAAGAAGCACTGTTCTCATGCTGATTTCAACTATTTCCAGAAATTTAATTGCTGAAATCTCTCTACAAATCAGCCCCAGAGCATCATCCTTTCACATGGACATCTTTCTCACACATCATGGTAGCTCAATATATGCTCTTTTTTTCTTTTCTTTTGCTTCTCAGTAGAAGAACCGTCTTGCTTCACTGTGGAAGCTACTTCATCTTGACCCTCTGAGGCTCTTCTTCTTCTTTGCATCTCTTTCATAGACTTCAGAAGCTACAACATAATAAATTTGCTGCTTTCTTTCCCACTACTGCTGGCTGCTGGGCTCTTGTTCATCCTCAATACCCGTATCTTCCTCCCTGTCTAGTTTTCCACGAGATTCTTGAACTCCCGAAACTGCTTGAATACCTCTGACTTGGCCTTCAAGAAATAGATCCAGGTCTTCCTGGAATAGTCATCAATGAATGCGACACAATAACTGTAGCCACTGAAAGAATGAACACTCATGGGTCCACAAACATCCTAATGCACCAAGTCCAAGGTCCTCTTAGAGTTGTGCTCACTCTATGGGAAAGGCCTCATGATGTTCTTCTCGAACGCACAACCCTTGCAGTGGTTATGCTTCTCCTCCTGTACTTGAGGAACTCCAGTGACTTCTTGTCTCAAATGCCTCAGTGCTCCATGGTGTAAGTGTGCCATCCTCCTATGCCACAACTCACCCTGACTGTTGCTGTTGCTAACTAGAGCCTTTGCAGCCTCGAAGTGTAGTCTGTACACCTTCCTGCTCCGGACCCCAATCACCTGATCCAAACTCCTATCTGACCCCTTTGGCTTGATATACACTTTCCTATCTCGAAACTTTACCTGAAAACCCTTGTCCTCCAGGGTGGAAACAAGTACAAGGTTCTTTGTGAAACCCGAAACATATAGTATGTCAACAAAACTGAGGGTTTTTCTAGACTCCTTCTAAAATGAAAGAGTACCAACTCCCTGTGCTTGATACCACACATCATCTCCTAACTCAATGTGGAGATTTACTCCACCCTCCTACAAGCTTTTGAAGAACCTTTTTTGTCCTATCATGTGACAAGATGCTCCGTTGTCAATATACCAGATGATGTTTCCTGTGCTGCTTGCCATGCAAGTTATTGTTCTTCTTTTCCCTGTCTGGGCACAAGGAGGCAAAGTGTCATCTCCACCAAATCGATCTCCTTTTGACTCAATGGCCAAGTGTCATCTCCACCAAGGCGATCTCCTTCTAACCTGTCATTTGTGTATTGTTTTTCTTTTTTCTGTTGGGCACTGAGAGGCAAAGTGTCCTGGCTTGTGGCAGATAAAACATTTGACCTTGGACATGTCAATGTTCTCTTTACCCCCTTTCTTTTTTTCCTTGCCCTTGCCCTTGCCTGCTAGGGCTAGAGCCTCTTCATCCACGATTTGTGGGGCACTACTGGATGAACCTGAACCTTTACCCATGCGGATCTCTTCTTGCACAAAGTCATAATCTCTGCTAATCAGGGAGCTTCTCCATAGCTTCCACGCCTTTGACAAAGACATCCCATGGCTTAGAAAAGCCATTGAGGGCTATCAAAACTAGCCCCTCATCTTCAGTTTTAGAGCCCACTGCTCCAAGTTGATCCTTGATTTGTGTGAGCCTTGTGAGATAAGGCACCACTCCTTCACCCTTGGCCATCTTGGTGCTGTGCAGTCTCTCCTATATCACCATCTTTCGATTCTCATTCTTACTCTTGTAAAGGATTTCCAGAGTCGTCCACATGTCTAACGTGGTCTTCTTCTCGGAAAGGTGAGGGACTACATGATCCTTCACCACGTCCAAGATAATCAACATGGCCCTAGAATCTACTTTTTTCCATCTAGCCTACTCTGTTGGATATGTGGGTGCAACCTTTTTGGAGTCAATGTGTTCCTTTGCATCACTAACATCTAGGATCTTCATGATTCTCGCTGTCCATTTATTGAGCTCCTTGGAATCTATCCTCGACTCTCAACTGTACGACCATAATGAAGTGTACCTGTCAAACCCTAGATCTGAAACCCTGGGTTTGTGTCTTCAATAGATCTCCCCCCAATCTATTCAATACTGCTGCTTTCACTCATATCTGCTCAGAAGAGCTCTGATACCATGTAAATTTCCTTAAAAACCAATCTTGAGTGACACAATATATATATATTTTTTATTACTGACAACCACAAATGAGTTTTTTCACAAATATTGCAGCGGAAAATAACTACTGAGAAAAATAGAACAACAATCACATCAATAGAGACACCAATATTTTTGGTCATCAAAACCCTCGGAAAAACCCAATATGGGAAAACCAGTGCAGCAGTCTGCGAAGATATTTTTGTTAGCAAGATATAGAACAGTACAATCCAGAAATTGATTTTACCCAACCTGGCAAAATCGTACAACCGAAGTTCCGAAGTTCACTGAGAAACCCCAACAAGATTGTATGGACCTTGCGTTAGCATGTACAGCCCCTGCGTCAGTGTGTACGACCTCTTCGTCAGCGTACGACCCTCCTGCGTTAGCGCATGGGTGCCTATGTCACCTGTATGGCTTCCTGCATCACTCGTACGACTGCCCCCGTCAGCTATATGACTACCCTGCGTTTGATTGTACGACCCCCTGTGTTACTGGCCTCTACATAAGCATGCACGACCCCTGTCTGTGTGTGCATGTACGACCTCTGCTACTTGCCTGTGTTGCCTTGTCGATCTCCAGAAAATGTTCTTCAGTCTCACTCCTTGCAAAAATTCTTCTGCAAACTTTCTTTCTCACTCTACGGCTGAAAACTATGAGCAAGAAATCTCTCTCTGACAATGTGTGTGTCCTCTCCACCAAATCGATCTCCTTTTAACTCAATGGTCAAGTGAAAGCCCTAACTCTCACTATGGATCAATGGATGAGATCCTCCGGTGAGATCAATGGCCAAGATTAAATTAGCCATCACTTAAATTATTTTTCACTTGAACTTTATAAAAGTGTCTCCATTAAGTCAAATTAAAAATATATCACATAATGCACTTTTCCTAAGTATAAACTTTGGATCTATGAAACCGGATTTGTCCAAAAGGGCTTGCGTGTCCTGTGTCCGCGTGTCGGACATGGACACGCCGACAAATCGTGTCCGACACGTCTTTGCAGCGTGTCCGAGGACTGTCAGTGCGTGTCCGGAAAACAGGACACGTTTTCCACTTAAAAAACGCCCAGAATTGCTTTAAATAAAAAATTTCACTTTCTTTTTTATCATTTGCAAGTGTGGAGAGGGTTCTAAATTGTGTTTGGTGTGCAGGTGAAGAAGATTTGAAGGATTTAAATGTGTAATTACTAATGTTAAATGTGCATTGATTTTGATTTCTATTGAATATTTGTAAANTCCCCGTGTCAGGTGACTTAGCTTTGGATAAAGGCAATGATCAATCTCGCTTCCTGTTTTATGTCTTCCATCAAGCAAGGACATATGCAAATGATAGAAGACCTTCCTTGTTGCCACTTTTTAACATGTATTTTATGACTTTGTATAATTTGCTTGGGTTTTGCAAAGAAAGGGTAAAAACATTTAAAAAAAGCCATGTAGAATTCTTTACCACGAATCAGGTCCCTGTGCACTCTTGTTTAGTCTTTTTCTTTCCCTTTAATATTTTTGTTCATTTTCTTTGATAGGCAACGAATTTGAAATGTTTTCCATAACAGACTTTTCTTCTTATGTGCTCCTTGGATCTTTTTTAAATATTTTTGCTTTTATTTACAATATTGTAGAATGGATGGGAGCACTTCAGCATCAGAAAGGCAGCATCGGATAAAGAATTTCAGTAGCCCTGATAGCAGTATTTTTATTTTTCTTATTTCAACTCGGGCAGGGGGGCTTGGAATCAATTTGGTGAGTGTCCCATGCTGCGATCAAATTTAAAATATTATTTTGAACAATTTTAACGGCTATATGATTTATGGTTGGCCATGCTTTGCAAAATGACCTTTTCATTATCTAACAAGAATTAACTTGCGTGGAACAGCCAAGTGCGGATACAGTTATTATATATGGTAGGTTTCTTTGTTAAATAATCTTTGGGAAATTTTGCATATGGTTTATATCATTTTTTTTTCAAAGATGGAAATGTTAGGTTGCATCATTCATATGCAAGTCTCCTTTTCCTTGATTCTCTCTATTCTTTTTACCTTGCAGATCCAGATTTCAATCCCTTTGTTGATCTACAAGCTCAATCACGAGCTCACAGGATAGGCCAAGAAAAACCTGTGATTGTATATCAGTTGATAACAAAGTGTTCTGTTGAAGAGAGAATATTACAAAGGTCAAGAAGTAAACTTGCTTTGGAAAATCTGGTGATGAATCCTTGTAGAAATGAAACTTTTATGGAATTGCATGAAATACTACTACATGGTGCACAGAGTATTCTTGATGAAAAGGATATTGCAGCCACATCTATCAATTATACTGATGAAGATATAGAAATCCTTCTTAATAGAGACATTAAGGTAGGTGAAAAGGATGGTTCAGAATTGAATGGCTACCTTGGTGCCATTCAAGGTATGTCGATGATTCAAGAAGAAGAGGCAAAGCCAGCAGTGAATGGGAAGCAATGGGAAGAGCTTCTTGGACCAATTGTTGACCCTGAAAATGAGGAAGAGGAGCTGGGGAGGGGAAAGCGACAAAGGAAGGAAGTGACATATACTTGTGATCCTGTGTCAGACAATGATGAAGAATATTCACCTACCACTAGTAGCTCAAGTGAGGAAAGCAGTTCTCTGTGCGAGTACAGTATCACAAAGAATCCACATAAAGTAACAGGTGTTCCAGAAACATCTTTGGAGCAGCAGGAACAAAAACCAGCAATTGGTTCTTTTGCAGGAAGTGAAGCTGTGCATGGGCTTCATTCCAAAGCTATGAGTATGCCAACCAAGAGTTCTTATTCATCCATGGCCTTAGATGTGCTCTCTCCAACTGATGCTAGCATGTATTTTGGAAGTTTAGCTACCAATCAAAAACCATTAAATTTAACGTCAAATTTGTTATCTGGATATACATGCTTAAATTCAGCAGGTCGTGTTACTCATAACAGGAATGCTCCCTTGACATCATATTATGGCCACAGTGTGAAGCAGAAAATGCAGTATGTGTTCTCAGCAACAGAACGCTATACAAACCAGCAGCACACTATGATTGAAAACCCTTCTAAAACAGGTGTGATTTTTAATGGGAACACTGGTCTAGATGTAGGTAAAACAGGTCAGTTACCCGCAAGGAAAAATTTTGAATGCTTCCAAGATCAGCATGTTGCAACTCAGACACCTGGATATCCTCCATCACATGTTAATTACATCAATAGAGCAGAATGTAACAAGTTACTGTTGCCAGCTTCAATGGAGCGGTTCCATTCCTCAATACATGATCAAGGGCTTTATCCAATGTTGCAAAGTCCTGGTCCAGTAGACAAGTTGAACCTCCCTCACGAGGCTGATCTCTCACATAAGCGGGTGCTGAGATGTTCTCAAATTCCCCAAGATTTTACTTCTCGAGACTCTCATTCAAGGGAGCAACTTGATCCATTGATTTCAAAAATTGATAAAAAGCTAGATACAATTTTGGAGAGAGTATCGCAAGCAACACCAAAGAGTTGTGCAACTGTGAAGGATTTAAAGCATGCTAGTGCTGATGACATGAGTAGGAGATCTCCTTTGATAGCAGATACAAGTTCTTCCCCAAATTTGAGGCATTTCAGTGAAAAGTCTCTGCCAAATATGAAAGTTGACACAGTCAAGCAGTTTAACAATTCATCTCATCAGATTAAAAGGGAGCCTGGTTTAAGTTGAGGCATTTTCATCAGTGCAGTTGCAATCAATTACTGCAAAAATCTTGTGCTGTATTATTGTTCAACTGACTTTTGTAATATATGATGTACCTATACATGCATCCCAATTTATGTAGCATGCTTCCTGTTGTTATTGGTATTGCGTGGGTGGGGCAGGCTAAACGCATGTCTGCAAGCAGCTGTGGCAGGGGCTTAAATTATTCCAACTATATGTGCATCAATGCAGTTAATTTCCTTTGTATAGGAAGGGGTCATTGAGATATGGGTGTGGCAGGTATGGATACAGCTGGTGTGGGCACAGAAGAAGCCATGCAATCCTGGTTGTAATTATAGTCTTGTTTGACATTCTAAATTCCAGATAAAGGCAAAAACCATTGGCATTCCATCTCACGTGAAATTTTGTACTATTTGAAATATTTATGTTGATTAGGAAATCAGAGCAGATATCAGATTTTCGGCATTAATAGCTGCAGAATGGGTAGAGGCATTTGAAAAATGGCAGTACAAATGTTACTAGCCATGACCTCTTTAAGAGTACTTTGGTTCCACTGAAGTGCTTATCAGAAATGTTTAATGTAAGAGACATTATTTTAGTACATTTTTGCATTCGTGTGCCTTTCATTGAAGGCCTGATATATAATGTTGTTTGAGAATAATACATCCCAGGGTCTAAAGCTGAATTGCTGCACATTTCAAAATCATCTGAATAAGCCATTTCTGCAAAAATAACCTTTTTTCCTAATTGGTAAACGTATTATTTTAAAAGTGAGGATCTTAAACATCCAAATTCAGGTTCAAATTTCCAGTTGTCTTCACAAGTAGGTGGCTTCTCTAGTCTTCCATATCCATAAAGATCAATATTTAAAATAAAAAAATTAGGCACACATGTGGGATATGATATCAGTTTTACAGGTTTTTTTATAGCAACTATGCCAAGTCTTTATGTTACCAAGATGAAATTATGTAAGTTCAATAAAAGAATTGATATTGATTACAAGGTTTGAAGCTTAGGCTGATAGAATTATTGATGCAAACCTCTGAAATGAAAGGGGAGTGGTGGTATTCCATGGAGCATGCAACCGCTTAAAGGCAAACTAATTATCAACATAATATAAGTAATAGTAATGTGATCGTCTTGATGAGGCACAAGTCTGTGTGATCACAAATGAGGCCTATTAAATTGGGAGTATTATAGCTAGAGGGTTCTATTGTATTTGTTTAGCTAAAGTCTCTCAAGTGCCGGTACTAGTTTCCTTACGTAACTGATCATTAGATAAATGATGCCTTTGATGATAGTGGTCAATCTTATCCTTTAGTTCAAACCTTAGTCTCTTGATTGAAAATAGTGGCTTTTGTCACTACCTAAATTATTTTAGCTCATTGCTCTCTTTTATAAGCTGACCACTAGTTGTGCCATTGATCAATGTTTTTCGAGGTTTCTTCTCTCTTCTCAAGTTGAAGCTTACTTAAATTCATCTTCAGTTTATTTTCCAAGATTTGTATTCATATCTAATATATTTCTCATGCCCTTTTTTCTTTAGATTATTTTGTATTAAATGTGTTCACATCAAAGACGAAAAATCCATTTCATTGAATTGATCTATCAATCTGTAACACACCATCTAGCGTTACCAAACAGTCAGGTAAAACATTCCCCTCTTAATAAGGAAACACATACAAGTGCTAACATTTTTTTCTTTCGAATTAAATTAACCAGAGAACCATAACGCTTCTCTACAAAGAGGAAGTTTGATTAAATAGAAATCAAACAACTTTAACACGAGTAAACATGACCAAACAACCAATCCAAAAGCTTAAAAGTCAATCCTGACATTAACCTGATGATTTTGATATTACCTTCTTGAATCTACTTGCCGACATCGATAGTTGGAAATCGGCAATGTCAAAACATAACATAACAAAACACTCTCGACTTTCGATTCTTGACGTCGGAAGTTGAGAGTCGACATGACTAAGAAAAGTGACAGCAAAACACTTGTGACTTTCAATTTTTGACTTTTTGGTATGTCAAAAGTTGGGAGTTGACACCATCAAACAAAGTTACAATAAAACACTCTCGACTATCGATTTTTGATGTCTACACATTAAAAGTAAAAGAGTTGGCACCAACAAACAAAGCATTACCAATAATCCTTATGACTTGTTGATCTTGACTTTGGCACATTCGCAGTCGAAAATCGACACAGGCTAACAAAACATCACAAAAACTCTCCTAACTTGCCGATCTCAACGTTGGAACGTTGGAAGTCGGAAGTCAGCGTCGGAACATGTCCACAAACTTTACAAAACAACCCCAAGTGCGTTGAATGGGTAAAACCATTGCATCAGTCCTTAAGGAAACTTCAGGAAAGCTTTATTGCAAAGTTTGTAACGTTCTGATAGGTTGAATAACAACGGTCTAGGCACCTGTCCAACCTACTAAATCAATACGCACATAAACAAGTTTAATCTTTGAGGAAAAATGACTAAGGCAACATGGCCATAGGTTGCAAAAACGACCACAAGCTTCCAACATACCCCTAAAGCCTCAAACAACTCAAGAATTTTAAAGCAAATTGAGTTAAAATAATAAACACTTGCACTTCTTAGCATAAGTTATCTAATGGAGTTTTGGACCAACTCAAAACATCCAATTCTATTCCATTAAACTAATGACATAAGTGCAAACACATTACATTCAACAACACCCAACAAATTGTTAACAATTTTAAACAATTACAGACTGGGGGAAACGATGAGCAATTTAACAAACTTAACAACCTTCAACATATACAAGCATTCACAGAATAACTAAGGAACTAACTCCTTTATCCTATAGGTACTAACATTTTTTTTTGAATTAAAATAACCATAGAACCATAATGCTTCTCTACAAAGAGGAAACTTGATTAAATAGAAATCAAACAACTTTAACAAGAATACGCAGGCACAAACAACCAATCCAAAAGCTTAAAAATCAATCTTGGCATTAACTTGTTAATTCTGACATTACCTTCCCGATTCTACTTGTCGACATCGATAGTTGGAAATCGACAATGCCAAAACATAACATAACAAGGACTTTCGATTCCTGATGTTGGAAGTCGAGAGTCAACATGACTAAGAAACGTTACAACAAAATGCTCATATCTTTCAATTTTTGACGTCGGTATGTCAGTAGTTGGGAGTTGACGCCATCAAAAAAAAGTTCAAATAAAACACTCTCGACTTCTAATTTGTGTCGTCGACACATTGAAAGTCAAGAGTTGGCACGAACAAACTGTTAGGATTATTAATCCTCCCTTGTCCAATTTGGTCATATGTCTAAATCGGGGGTCATGTCTAAATCAGGAGTCCATCCAGTCTATTTATAGTCATTAACACCATTCGGTCCACTTGGCCTAATTGGGGCACATGTTTCAGTTATTAAAGTGTGAGGAACACTAATTGAGGCTCACTGCCACTGATTGCACTTGATTGCATCAATTTAGGAGCCTCCTAGACCAATCCCTACAATTTAGGAGCCACTGGGAGTGCCGAAACCAACCAAGGTCAGTTCAGTTCAGTTGATGACTGGTTAAGCTGAGTTAGGAGTCAGTTACATTCAGTTCTAGTCCTCTACATTCATTTAGCGCTAGGTTTACTTGATTGAACTCAAGGGGCGCATTTCTCACCTACCACAGTCAGTTAGCCTTAGTCAACACTGAATGTAACACTTGAGTTGTGTTTTAGAACTCCGGTGAACTCCGGTTATGGTTTAGACAAGGTCAGTTAACTATTGAGTCCTCCGATAGTGATTTAGACAAGGTCTTAGTTACCTACAGTCAAGTAGAGTCTAATCAATTCGAATTGCTTGTGGCTATTAAAGCCATTGTACGTCATTGTAATTATCTATCTAATTACACTTTGATTAATGAAAAGCATTCACAACTGCAAGCCATTTTTGCACTGTTTCATTCTTCAATAACTGAGTAAATTGTGTGATCTATCATGTGAGTTGTGTGTTTGTCGACGGATCTATGTGCTCAATTTAATATGGTATTAGAGCCTCGGCGGACAAGGCACTTCTCCTCCTCAGATCTCTTACTGGATCATTTTTTGAGCAAAATTGCTCCTTCCAGCACTGCACCAGAAACGGAGAATTTACCACTCAATACCCCAAGCAAAGGAATTGTTGATCAAGCTTGCTTGATTAACTAAGCTGGGTGTGAAGAAAATTCCAAAAGTGCAGGCTGTCCGACCTTACGATGCCCTTTTGTTTTTGTTTTTGCAGGTACAACTTCGAAATGAATTAATCAGTTCCTCTTCTGACTCGATCCTCAGACTATTATGAATGGAAGGTGATGATGATTATATTTCTGAAAAGACAAGATCTCATTTGGGTGTCTAATGGACTCGGTAGAAAGTCTTTTGAGAGTGAAAATGACTGGCTAAATGCAAAGGATGATGCTTTTGAAATAATGAAACTGGCTCTTTCTCCTAGCTTGCGCTACCTCAGTAGATCTATTAAAGATCCATAGGAACTCTGGACAAGATTGGACAGAACCTTTGGAATGATTGATGAGGATTATAATAGCACTTCGGAGAGCACACCCAGCACCATAAGCATCCTTGATCCAAAAATCTCGGCCTCCACTCTCTCTGATGAAGTTGTTCAAGATGAAGCAGAAGCAAAAGCTTCTACACAGTCAATTCGAATTGAAGATAGTCTCCATGCAGTGACTCTTTTTCCTGATGCTCCGGAAGTTCATGAAATCTCTGATATCTCATCTCCTCATATTGCTGAAACAGAAGAAGACATTCAAATCTCCAATATTGAAAAAAAACACTGCTCCACTTCCATGCAAACATTTATCGGTGATTTTCCTTTGAATTCTGTGCATAATTTACCAGTAATTGCTTCCGAAAGTGAAGAGAAATTTGATTTTTCTTCCTCTAATGTTGTTGCTGGTGTGCAAATATGTGATACCTTGGATATTTTGGAAGAAATGTCAGATGACTAGAGTGATCCATTCACTCCCCATGATCTAGTTTTTCCAGCAAATTCCTGCAGGATTGCATGCACCAAAATTCAGAATTTTGAAGAAGAAAGTTGTGCATCCACCATCTCAGTTAACCATTTATTTGAATCTGATATTAACCTTATTGGATCTGATATGATCTTATTTAGATCTGATCTAATATTGCTTGGTTTAATATATCAAATTGATAATCTTTCAGCACTGCTTGTAGTTGTTCTCATTAACGGTGTGAAGAAACAAGTACCGCAAGTCTCATACAAAACTGCTGCTGGGGATTTGATTCCATTTCACAGTTTTGGATATGTTTTGAACCTGTTTAGATTTGATTTACTTTCTGATCTAATATTATTTGGTTCATATTTTAAAATTCAAAAGCTTTCAGTCATGCTTGTAGTTGCTCTCACCAATTTCGGTGTGAAAAATCAAGCACCGCACTTTCTCTTCAAAACTGTTGATGGGGATTTGGTGTTAGTTTCCTCATCATTAGATAGAATTTGAGGTCAAAAATGGGCCTCAAAATGACCAAAATGTACTATAAAAATCAACCTATTACATTCTAGTAGATGACATCATCCCCCATGGTTGAGGTGACATTGCATGAGTTAAGAATGATTATTTGTCACATTTTCTATGGTGGATGAAAATCCATAGTTAACCAAGGTAGTGGTACAAGTACTTTTAAGTCATAAAGTGAAGTATTCACAATAAAAGTCATTTCACACTTTCTTATAAAATAATATTATTGTTATTTTCAAGTGAAGTACTCACAATTCACTTTCTCATAAAATAATATTATTGTCATTTTCAAGTAAAGTACTCATAATTCATAAAAATGTATTTTCACATTTTTTTTATAGAATAATATATTGTCATTTTCATGTTTTTTAATTTTAAATTATATATTCACTCAATTGTATTTAATATCATAATGTTAAACTTATATATATATATATATATATATATAATCTTGTACTTTTAAAATAAATTAAATTCATGAATGATATTTATATGAAAAAAATATGTTAGTTATGTATATAAATTAAATTCATTTTTGTTTAATTTTATTTACAAGTTCAAGACAAATAAATGTTAAAGAACAATAAATTTTTGAGAATTTACAATGAATCTTAGTCACATCATTCTAGAGTTATTTTATTAATTTTATTTATAGTAAATTTAGAAAAGTAACTCAACCATGGTTATTTATATTGTGCATAAAAAAGTAGTGTAGGAGGTGAGTTGTCATATATACATACCCCATAAAACCCTTAACTCATAATATTTTAATATATCTTATATTTTTGTAGTACATCTCTTAGGAGGCCCATTTTTTACCTCAAATTCTCTCTAATGATGAGGTTGCTGATATTTTATTATGTGAATCATTAGCTATTTCAGAAACTATATCAGACTATGGAGCTCAAGCAATCGCTCTCAACAGTCCCAGTGCTTCTCTACCATTGATTACATGCTCATCTCCTCACAGAACTAGTAAAGAGGAAGATTTTTTGCATCCGCCTGGACACTTGCTCTTAACACTTGGGACTGTTCTTACCACTCATGGTTTGCTTTTCATCGCTGTGACATATCAGTTTCTTGAGTGTTCCTCACATGTTCTGAATCCTCAAGAACCTTTTATCACTTATTAGTTGACTTCAGTTGCTCTACATGGGTCCAATCTTCATCAGGCAGCTATCTATATTTCTGATTTAGTTGAGCATATCATTCTTCTTCCAAAGAGGAAGATTCCTCCAGACATAATGATGGAGAGGTTCACATGCCAGGCCCCATGATACCTATGCACAGAAGAACCAGATTGATCCTGATTCTGCCTGCTTAATTAGAGGGGGAGATTTTTTACCATGTGGTTTTTTCCCTAGCACCTTGTTTTTGAGCAGTTACTTTACTTTACTTGATGTAATGGGTGACCTATGGTCTTAGTTACCAGGGCCCACAGATTGTCTAAGTTAGCATTCAGGAGGGGTGTTAGGATTATTAATCCTCCCTTGTCCAATTTGGTCATATGTCTAAATCGAGAGTCCATCCAGTCTATTTATAGTCATTAACACCACTGGGTCCACTTGGCCTAATTGGGGCACATGTTTCAGTTACTAAAGTGTGGGGAACACTAATTAAGGCTCACTGCCACTGATTGCACTTGATTGCATCAGTTTAGGAGCCTCCTAGACCAATCCCTACAATTTAGGAGCCACTGGGAGTGCCGAAACCAACCAAGGTCAATTCAGTTCAGTTGATGACTGGTTAAGTTGAGTTAGGAGTTAGTTACATTCAGTTCTAGTCCTCTAGATTCAGTTAGCGCTAGGTTTACTCAACTGAACTCAAGAGGGGTGCATTTCTCACCTACCACAGTCAGTTAGCCTTAGTCAACACTGAATGTAACACTTGAGTTGTGTTTTAGAACTCCGATGAACTCCGGTTATGGTTTAGACAAGGTTAGTTAACTATTGAGTCCTCCGATAGTGATTTAGACAAAGTCGTAGTTACCTACAGTCAAGTAGAGTCTAATCAATTCGAATTTCCTCATGTGGATTCGAATTACTTGTGGCTATTAAAGCCATTGTACTTCATTGTAATTATTTATCTAATTACTCTTTGATTAATGAAAAGCATTCACAGCTACAAGCCATTTTTGCACTGTTTCATTCTTCACTAACTAAGTAAATTGTGTGATCTATCATGTGAGTTGTGTGTTTGTCCACAGATCTATGTGCTCAATTTAATACAAACAAAGCATTACCAATAATTCTCCTGACTTGTTGATCCTGACTTAGGTGCACATTGGCCGTTGAAAATCAACACAGACTAACAAAACATCACAAAAACTCTACCAACTTGTCGATCTCAACGTTGAAATGTTGGAAGTCGGAAGTCAGCATTGGAACATGTCCACAAACTTTACAAAACAATCATGAGTGAGTTGAATGGGTAAAACCATTGCATCAGTTCTTAAGGAAACTCTAGGAATGCTTCATTGCAAAGCCTGTAACGTTCTGATAGGTTGAACAACAAAGGTCTAGGCACCTGTCCAACCTACTAAATCGATCCGCACATAAACAAGTTTAATCTTTGAGGAAAAACGACTAAGGAAACATGGCCATAGGTTGCAAAATGACCATCTAAATGCTTTCAACATACCCCTATAACCTCGAACAACTCAAGAATTTTAAAGAAAAATGAGTCAAAATAATAAACACTTGCACTTCTCAGCATAAGTTATCTAATGAAGTTTTGCACCAACTCAAATCATCCAATTCTATTCCATTAAACTAATGACATAAGTGCAAACACATTACATTCAACAACCCTTAACAAATTGTTAACATTTTTAAACAACTACGGACTGGGGGAAACAATGAACAATTTAACAAACTTAACAACCTTCAACATATACAAGCATTCACATGATAACTAAGGAATTAACTCCTTTTTCCTACAATACCAAGCATGAAGGCATTCATACCCAAACAAAAAATCATTAATCATCTCACAACAAGTCATATAACCATTTCTTTATCAAACATTTATATTTTACTCAAAAGAATATGAAACTGGAATGAGTTACATACTAATCCCCTTCGTTTTTTTAGAGAAACAATCACATCCTTTGGAGCCTATTGGCTTGGTTACCAATGTCCATCCTAGGGTTAACTCATTCAAACATAAAACAAAAGAAACCTTTGTATCATAGTGGCCTTTCTGCCAATGGCCAACTAAATCATGATTTATAATTAACTCATTCATATCAAACAACATGAACAAGACATACAATCTCTTATCAAAACTCTTATAATCTATCAAACAACTTGCCATTTATAATTTAGGCATTCATTCATGAACAACTTACACATTTACTCTGTCACAACAAGACACATTTATCCATTTCAGAATTAACATCAAGTTTCATGCACTCATTTGAAATCAAAATTTCTGGCAACCAACTTCATGGCAACGACGCTCCACCCAACTGTAGGTAGTTCTGCTCATAGATCTTTCAGTAGAACTTCACCCCCAAGCTGAGGCTCATGCATTCACCACATACTTCTAACCAGTCCCAAGTTTCTTAGGATTCCTTTAGCTTCCTTCTATCAACACTATAGTGAAAACTATCAATTTTCTCGGTACTTAGAATTCTAATAAGTTAACTTCATGAATAATTTGCCATTTTATTGGTGCAACCAGAGGCAAAAACAAGCACATGAGTTGACAACAAAAATATTTGTAGTTTAGGTTTGGGTTCACAATATTTCCCACCATCCCAACTACCATTGCATACAATCGAAGTTGGACAATTTCACTCAGGCTGTGGACATGTTTTATCAGTCCACCAGTTATTCCAATTGACAAGCAACTCAATGTTCTTAGCTTCACGTATCAGGTTATTGTGCACTGCGCTCAAGCTTCTGTGCACGGTGCGTTGAACACCCCTCGTTCATCAAAACTCTGCTTCTGCACTGTGCTTTAACACATTCAATGCAATGCTAAGATACCAAAAAATTCTAAAAAAGGGAGGGGAAACACCGTTCCTCATTTCAGAAACTGAAACTGAGGGGATACGCCTTGGAAACGCCATTGAAACGTTTCCAAGCCGTATCCAAAAACATAAACGTTTCCAGGACATTTCCAACAATTTCTTGGTTTTCTAAAACGTTTCAGCTTTTACACGGCAAGTTTTTTACTAGAAATAGTGATTTTTTGACATGAGAATAAACAAATAAATAACCCCGAAGGAAAACTATAAAACCCTAACCGTAAATTGAACCTCAAAACTTAAATATAAAGCCTCAAAGCTTATAAATCAATAGCAAAACCTTAATCCTAAATTGGTGAATGGTAATTTGACATTTTATGTCTCATTGATTTTGTTTCGTTCCAATTTTCCAAAATTGATGGAGGCTTACCGTTGGTTCAAAAAATCATTGATAAGTGGACAATTTATTGTATCAAATGATTCTCTACTATAGTGTTAGTTTCACAGCTTAGTGTAGAAGTACAATGACTTTTTTTTCCAGTTTTTTAGCCAATTCCTAACAACTTCATTTTAAATAAACCCTAATGACTTGCATATCAAAATTGATAAAATGGTAGGGTTATCACCTGCCTTGTAGTTGCCTGCTTAAGGTGGATCCAGAATGGATGGTAGAGGGGCAAGCAACTAAGGGGTGGAACCACGACCGCCTAGACTCCAAAATGGATGGTTGTCACGTCAATCAAAGTAGCCTTCACCTTAGGTTATCCTAATCCAGGACAACAATGGGGGAGACCCGGATCTGCTCCCGATAGGAGAGATCAAACCTAGACACCAAAAGAAGATCAGATGGGGCTTCAGGGTACTTAAGGTGCAAGGTGAATGGGAACCCTAGCTCTAGGGTTTATGTACTAGCAACTGTCTTGGGAAACATAACTATGACACAACGAGCACGAATAGAGTTGGGACTATCCAGTACCTAGAAATCAGACTCAGTAAAAGGTGTTTGAGCAATCAGTGAATGTTGGTAGATGGCAAAGGCTAAGAGCCTAAGGGCAGCGCTAGCTTGGAGATCAGTGCTTTGTATGCATTGGGCAATGGAGTCAGCAGTAACACAACGTTTCAGGAAACCAACTTGGCAAACACCTTGATCTATGAAACCAAAAACCAATTGCTCCAGAAAAGCCAAAGTAGAGGAAACCCAACTTAGTAGATAGCTAGCGCCAGGGCCTAGGAAGACAAATCTGAAGCTTTAGGGGGTACTGGAAGGCTGATGGCTCAGTATTGAGGATGAAAAGAGATCAAGGAGACTTGATCTACAAGCCCAAATCAGAAAAACAGCAGGAAAATCAGATTTAGAAAAGTCAAAATCTGATGATGGGGCAGGAGGCTGAAAATTGTTTTTTTAGATCTAGGGTAAACCAGGATGAATTAGCACAGCGTTGAGGGTGTTTTGGGATGCTTGGGACCCAATCTATCAGCCTATTCTGTCAGATTTCAGAAAAACTTACTTCCGGAAAAGGCCAATTTTTAGTGAGGGTGCCAGGGCAGTTTCAGTCTATTTTTCAGATCCCGGTCAAACTGTTGAGCCTCTTGACAGTGTTGGGGTTGATTTGGACTTCCCAAGACCCGATCTATCCGTCTGTGAAATAAAAAATCAGAAAAACTCAAAACCCTAACAGGTCAATTTTTTCAGTGGGGGGTTATGTAGTTTTCTGCTGAAAAATCAGATCTAGGTCAATCTATGAGGAATTTGACCACCATTCTAGCTGATTTAGTTAGGGGGAGGCCCAATCTATGAAACCCAGAAATAGTTTGGCAAAAGATCAGACGGTTCCCTGATTATTTGATTTTTTAGGTTTTTATGGTTTAGGAGTTTTCAGAAAAATAGTTAAATTTCAGCAAGGTACAATGGAATAAGATAAGAAAAGAAGAACTTACCTATGGATCTTACCTAGATAAGCTTGTAGAATTCTGTAACAGTGATGATCCCAGCTATCTCGATCAATCCTGGAAGATCCCCGTGATTTCTATGGCATATGCAAGCTCCAAGCCATCAAAGCGCCCCCTACCCTGCATGAGCAAACGTCAACCATATCAGATTTGCACATACAAAATAAAGAAACTGAATGCTACAAGACAGTTAAATGAAGTAATCATAGATCGCAATGAAACTAATGAAAACCCCCTGATCTAAGACGAAGAGAATCGAGCGAGTTGAGGTCCCCCTACAAAAACGCTCCAGCCAAAACGCCCTCCTGTAGACAAAACAATGATAGCCACGAAAAAAAATAGATCTCATGAGAGTTTCCATGATGCTAGTAAGCTGAAGACAAGCTAATCACCATTTGAGCACATCAGATGCAAAACAAATTTAGAAAATTTCTACAGAAAAAGTCTTTCTATTATTTCGATCCAAGAGCCAAAGACCCCTTACAAATGAGAAGCTCTCTCCTTTAAATAAAAATGAGAGAACCTCAATCATAACCAAATCCTAACCACTTTCAAAATGAGTGGCTAAGATTAAAAGATACAATGTTCTAATCAATGGTTGAGATGAGCTCAACATACAATACATGGATCAACATAATTATAATTTACCAAAGTGGACTTAAACCACCCAAATAAAGGTAACCCACTCAACAAGAAATAAATGAAAGCACATGGTGGTTCCAAGGAGTGTTTGAGTAACTCCCTTTGGGTGTCCCCATAGCACAATAAATAATATAACAATTTAAAATTTTGACTTTTGTGCCTCCTTGAGGAGATCGTGGGTCTCCCAAAAAGCTCCAGAAAATATATAAAACTTGCCCAAAAATAGGTGCGGGCCCCATAAAATGTTGGAACTGCTGGAGAAGGTGTGGAAGGCATCACTCTCATAATTGTGACTCATCCCATGTCATTTCCTTGCCTCAGTAGCCCAAATTGATTTCTTCAATAGCCATTCAATCATTTTTTAATCTGCCTCGGGAAACGTGAACCTGCCAAAACGGCCTCCTAGGGTGCATGCGTTGTCAAACTGAGCTCACCAGGATCTTTGGGATGGGGGTACTACGGTATAAACAAGTGGTTACAACCCTATGTTCCATACAACGCCCTAGGAGATCCAACTAAAACATCTCCCTGCTCAGATATATCAACCTGTGAAGAAAAACTGCATCAGAAAGGCAGAATGAGTCTGATCACATCTGCAAGTGCCCAGAACTGGAAACAAACTGTCTCATTAGACTCAAAGAGTCCAAATCCATCTAAGGTGTATACTCATACCCCTCATAGGTTTCTATCTGATCATCAATCATATCCAATAAACAATATAACCATCTGTGAATAATCAGACACCAATAATAACTCAGACTATATCCATCTGCTGCAAGTGTTAAAAGGTTAAGACATGCTCTACAACTCATTCGAGTAACAATCACAACAATTAGCATTCATTTCACTGGTGGTACATCAACCAATACATATATAAAGCGTTATTTATTATTACTCAGACTTAGACTTTCAAGACTATACTCACTTCATAGCTGTAGCCAATTTGCTAGTGATGGGTGAAGGGTGGAAATGACAAGGCTAAGGCAAATGATGACTTCCTACTCAACATCATGACACTTTGGATAAGGAAAGGGGAAACTCACTATAACCAATGCCGGACAAACAACAACACAAGGAATGGCAGTGTCTCACAAATGGGTGAGTTGTTTAGAGAGTGCTTATTCAACTTAGGCATCGGAGTCTACATCAAGCTTGATCCAAGTTCATTAGGATCATTATTTATTCTATGGTCTTTTTGGCCTAGATGAACCATTTGGGACTTCACCAGTGCTTAAAAGCATAGCTAATCGCAGCTTTCATCCGGGCCATATTTATTTTTAATAAGGTCAGCAATCCTTTGATATAACATTTTTTAACCATTGCTTTTTTGGACCTTTTCTTATACTCTTCAAGGAGTATTTTAGCATTTCATTGCTCTTGCCCTTTTCACATATGTTAAGAAATACCATTTTACAAATTTTAATTTTCCATGGGCGCATATTCAATACTTCAATACAAGTAGTACATGAGCTTTCAGTTTTAGCCAACAACATGTCAAGTGACTAGGAGGACTTCTGCATAATGCCAAACATCGAGACAACCGACCAAAATGATTTAGGCATACAATCCAACTTACCAAGGCAAGTTCTGTCACCAACTCAGAGCCAAGACACAATATAAACAGGGAGGCTTGTCCAACAAAAGTTCTAGCAGGGAAAAAGATCCTCCATGTCATGAGTCAAGAAGTCAGTCGGGTTGAAAACTAAAATGGAAGTAAATGGATGGGTGAAGACAGTGGTTGATGGAACCAACACTAGCAAGCGAAAAAAATGATGGGAATGAATACCTCTATTCTCCCTAAGGAGGGTAAAACCAACGAGTATAGATCAAGAACTTCCAAGTCTAAGTAAGGACATCAATACATAGTACAAGATACAACCAAGTCCATATAATTATGACCGCCAGATCATGATTCCATAAGTTAATACATGTCACAAGAATTAGTATAAGAGCAATAATAACCATAACACAATATAAAATGTTGAGTCATAACCATGCAATAAAATCCATCTGAGACACCATCTGTCCAATGAGAAGGAACTAATATAACATTGGGCATCCATGACTGCTCTGAAATAACATAAATGGCTACATCGGTCCTCAAATCTGAGTGTCTTGAGACTCAGTCCTGACATGGG
Source organism: Pseudotsuga menziesii (assembly GCA_001517045.1). Classification (NCBI taxonomy): domain Eukaryota; kingdom Viridiplantae; phylum Streptophyta; class Pinopsida; order Pinales; family Pinaceae; genus Pseudotsuga; species Pseudotsuga menziesii. The sequence goes on from LPNX010671721.1 coordinate 1,320,774, forward strand.
AGAGTACAATAGTCCACTAATACAAAAATGATCCATATAAACTGCTCATCTCAGCATCTCATATGTAAGAGATTTGGCTGAAAAATGTACTGTGTCTAAAAAATAGAATATGGTGGCCTGGCTACTATATATGTGATAACATCTGGCTCCAACTGGGACAAGTGCTCTGCTGAAAATAGCGCTTGAGAACCTCGGAATCTCTGGTTCTCGCACTCTACTTCTCGCATCCTCGATCAATCCATCCAGCTCTGCAACCACTACCAAGAATGTACCTGACTACCTGCAACATGTCCAGAGCTATACCAAACTCACAGACCGGTCGTCAGAACAATATGTGGATAATATATAAAATACTGAAAATAAATATGCATGAAACTGAAAAGCAGAAAATAAATCTAATCTATAACCACAACTTTCAATAAAAGTTTGATTTTTTATTTATTTTTATTTTGTAGGATAACAAAATTACACTAAGAGCTTCAAAGGTGGGCTTCAAACAACAAAGCAAGATTCTATACTAGTGTCGGAAAATGCATATTCAGATCCTACCTACTCTAACCTAACCAATTAGGCAAGTGCTAAGTAAAATCATAAATCCAATGCAACCACTTGCTCAACCAATCTATTGAGATTTCTTTACAGCTAATGCTACAACAAGTCAAAGATAGGTTGTAAGTAATGTGAATGAAAATTGAAGCTATTGTAACTTGTTGTTTGAAAATCAAAGAAAGATATGGATAAAGAGAAATGAAATCATGCCAGGGATGAGATTGATTGTTGTAGACTTCTTCCACCCATAGATCGATAGGATCATAAAATTTATGCAAGTTTAAATTTGATGAAAGAAAAGAATACGATACATAATTCATCCCTCCAAGGCCATCATTTTTTCCCTCATCTTTTTGGTCAGCATACTCAATGATTCTCACATTATGATCAATGATGAAGCAAAATAGGGACAAATTAGAAATCTTTAAACCAGAAATTGAGATTAACCCCATTTGTTGTTTATAAAATGAGAAAATATGGAATTGGTCTTTATAGAGCTTCTCATTCACCCAATCAAAGAAATAAGCAAAGTTGAAAACATTATGCACCAAGGATGAAAGGATATAAAATGTTTTACCATTTACCATTTGGCACTTTCTAGAATCTGTACCAGATGATACCATAGAGGAGGACTTCAAGAGCTGGGATGAGAGGGTGGATTGACAAATTAAGACTTGATTTGTATCACCTAAAGATGTTAACACCAATCTTCCATGTGATGCAAGAAATTTGCTAACATCCCAAGAACTAGACTCACTATGATTAATCTCCTTGACCAAATCACCTTGTCTAAAAGTATGACGGGGAATAGCAACAACATTACAAGAATCATTCCTTGGAGGCTCTTGATGATTATTTGGACACAGATTCCAGTTAGAAAGATGTGACAAAGAAAGTTCTAGCTCAAGCTCGCTCACTAGAATATCATCATCATGTGGTTGTTCTTCTTGAGATTGTTCATTACCTTCAACTGAGGATAAATGATCATCATCATTCATTTGATAAGGAAAAATATCACTATGCTCATTTCTATCCTCACAAACTTTTTCTTCAACTACAATATGACCACATGATTGCTCTTCAACAGAAGTTTTATTAATTTCCACCTTTTCTTCTTTTGCAGTGATATGATCAAGGTCTGAATCAAGATTCGGATAGGTTGGATATTGACTCAAATTATCATCTATTAGGCAATGACTATGGAGCTCCTCTTCTAAAGGCTCTTTAATGGACTCACAAATGGAAGGTTCAACTATGGATGCTTCTTGATGGTGATTAGGTTCCCTTCCACAGATCAAATCCAGGATTTGCTCTGTGACTGCTTTAGGTAACAATAGCAGAGTATCTCGTATGATTTGATTGATATCCTTCTTAGTTTCAACACGAGGTTTTGAAACATTCTTCTCGAAGTACTCTGTAACGTTCTTATGGATTGCAGGCACGCTCATAATTTGGAACATATCAGGAGAGGAATGGTCCAATTGAGAAAGTACTTCGTCAATATATTGATTATCAATGGCATAATCATTGCTAGGCTGACATGTGGAAATTGAACCCAGTGATAGAACAATAACACTCACAAAAATTATCAATTGTACATGCAAAATCACTCACAAAAGAGACTGAATATGGAGCTGAACACTAAACTGTATTAACTTAGTGTACAATAGCCAACCCTGTAATAACATAAGCTGCTGCATTAAATAATTACATAAGGGATTCGAATGCATGAGGAGGCAATTCGAATCTAGTCAAAAGCAGGCTTACTAAAATTAAGCAATTCCCCCATAGGTGCATAAAGTAGTTTACAAATCAGCTAAGGAGCTCACGAATTGGCAAAAGCACTTAGGCAAGCTAAAAGGTGATGGAAGGACAACTCATACATGCTTTTAATAGGAGAAAAGAGTGGAGGATGTGGAGGACAAAAAACTAGTTAACCTCACCTAGTCAAACTTTCCCAATTGCCTTAAAGCACTGAAAAAGCAGGCAATAAAGTAGAAAAAGCAGAAGGGCGCCTAGGAGGCCAGGAATAAAGCATATTTGATTCCTTGAGGTTTCCCAAGCGCTCTATGAGTCAAAATAGGAAAGTTTGACCACTATGGATAAGTAGATGACAACTTGCATAAGGTGGAATCATGAAACTAGGCAAATAAGACAAAAATGATTAATTTAATGTCTAAGGTAGCTAACTATGGGTTGATTATTCTAACACCCCCCCTTAAGCCTGACTTATGAGTAATATATCAGAAAATTATAGGGCCTAGCAACAAGGCTTAGTCACCCTTTACATACTGCATGTCCATCTAAACAAGGAAAGAGGCAAAAACCACATGGGAAAATCCTCCCTTAAACATGGACTGTAAAACAAAATTTGGAAATATTGTCTTCACTCATGCTTCACAGCATGATCAGCAATCCCCAACAGTGATTTGAGATTGCTGAAGGTCTTCTCACAAAATGCTTTGGTGAAGATATCAACTACTTGTTCTGAAGATGAACAGAAAAGTAGGTGAATAGTGCCATCATGCACAAGCTCTCTGATGTAGTGCATATGGATCTCAATGTGTTTGGTTCTCTGCTTCTGAACTGGATCATTGCATATTTGAATGGTACTCTGGTTATCACAGTAGATGGTAGTTGAGTACTCTGATTCGAAGCCACACTCTCCAAGTAACCTCTGCAACCATAAACATTGAGTTGCTGCATTTACAACTCCTCTGTACTCTGCTTCTGTAGATGAGAGTGCAATGGCACTCTGTTTCTTGCTTGACCAGTTGATTGGCCCTTCTGCAAGCATGAACACATATCTTGATATGGACTTTCTGTCTGTGCTATCACCTGCCCAATCACTGTCAGTAAACCCAATCAAATCAAGATCAGATTTTGCTTTATAGAAGATCCCATGTGTCCTTGTTCCCTGAACAAAGTTAAGGATCCTTTTGGCTGGTTTCCAATGGATCTCATGAGGCTGATCCATGTATCTAGAAGCCACACTTACTGCATAAGAAATATCAGGTCTAGTATGTGTAAGATACAACAAACATCCAATCAATTGCCTATACAGTGTATTGTTTACCATAGGTGAAGAATCAGCTTCTTCCAGCTTCACTCCTGAAAGGAAAGGAGTCTTGCTTGGCTTGCAATTCTTCATTTTGAATTTGTTCAGCAAATCCAAGGCATATTTGCATTGGTGCACCTTGATTCCAGCTTTGGTTTGAGCAATCTCAAGCCCCAAGAATTGGCTTAAGAGCCCCAAATCTGTAATGGAGAAGGCTTGGTTCATTGCACCCTTCAAGGAAGCAATCTCATCCTTTAAGCTTCCTGTAATGAGAAGGTCATCAAGATATAACACAATGATCATTAATGAACCATTAATTAACTTCAAATACACATTTGGATCTGATTTGCACCGAACAAAATTCAGTGATAGCAAGAAGCTATCAATCTTGGCATACCAAGCCCTGGGGGCTTGCTTTAGCCCATACAATGACTTTCTCAACCTGCACACAAGAGATGGGTTAGTAGCAAATCGTTGAGGCTGCTGCATGTATATCTCTTCAGTAAGATCTCCATTCAAGAAGGCACACTTTACATCCATGTGATGTACCTCCCATTACTTTGAAGTTGCAATGGTTAAGGCTAGCCTGATGGAGTCCATCTTTGCCACTGGTGCAAAGGTCTCATTGTAATCTATGCCATGAACCTGTGAGTAGACTTTGGCTACCAATCTGGCCTTGTACTTCAGAGGTGAACCATCAGCATCAAATTTGGTCTTGTACACCCACTTACATTGAACTAGCTTCCTCCCTGGAGGAAGATCCACTAGCTCCCAAGTGTTGCTCTTCTGGAGTGAGCTGAAATCTTCCTTCATGGATGCTTGCCATCTTGGATCTCCTACTGCATCTTCATATGTCTGAGGATCTGATTCCACCATCAGATAGCATTTCTCAGCAAACATAGGATCCTTCATGCACAGAGCACTCTCAAATTGAGATATAGTCCTCCTAGGGTCATTGGGATTCCCAGCTAGCTCTCCTGCTGCATGAATGGTCTTGGCTGCCCATTTTGGCCTTGTAGGGCTGTTAGGATATGCAATAAACTCATCACTATTAGACATATCAGAATCAGCATGTTCAACAATCTCTTCATTTACTTTCAGAGGATCTGGTGGTGAAGAGGCTTCTCCAACTTCCACTGCTGCTAGGGGTTCTTCTTGAAACTAAACACACCTTTCGATGAAGGCTTTGTTTGTGCTCAAATTTATCAGCTTGTACCATTTTGAATCTTCACAGTACCCAACAAATAGACACTTTTGGCTTTGGGGCTGCAAAGCCTTCCTCTCTTCTGTTGGAATTCTAGCCCAAGCCCTTGAGCCAAAAATCCTGAAATGGGTCACATCTGGATTGTGCCCACTCCATGCTTCGAAAGGAGTCATACCATCAAGCTGTTTATGAGGCACCCTATTCTGGATATAGGCTGCACAGTTGATAGCTTCGGCCTAGTACTTTGGTGGCAAAGTTTTGGCCTCCATCATGCATGTTGCCATCTCCTTCAGTGATCTGTTCTTCCTCTCAGCAACACCATTTTGCTGTGGTGAGTAAGGGATAGAATGCTGCATCTGAATACCTGCATCTGCACAATATTGAATAAACTCAAACTTGACATACTCACCACCATTTTCAGATCTGAGGACCTTGAGTTTCCTCCTAGACTGGTTTTCAACCAAACCCTTAAAGACTTTGAAGAGGCCAAAAACTTCAGACTTGTGTTTCAGGAAGTAAACCCAGCAATACCTGGAAAAGTCATCTATGAAAGTCAATGCATATTTGGCCTGACTCATGGACATATGAGGGAATGGGCCAGCAACATCACTGTGGATCAACTCGAGGGGTGCAGAGGTTCTCTCATGACTAGCTCTCTCAAATTTATGCTCTGGGTGTTTTCCTAAGATACAACCTTGGCAGACTCCTTTGGAAAATTTAATCTTTGGTAACCCTATGACCATCTCTTTTTCACTAAGATCAGAAAGGTACTTGTAATTTAGGTGGCCAAATCTTTCATGCCAAAGATTGCTTTCCTCATTAGCATGAATAAGAAGAGCAGAGGGGTTTGAGTAGGGTAGGAAGTGTGAGAACATGTATACCTTCGAAGTATGATTTGCAACTCCTTTTGCAATGAATTTACCACTTGAGATCTCTGTGATCTCAACTTCATCAGGGGAGAATATGACCTTCTTTGGAGACCCAGTGTGGGTCATCTGATACACTGATAAGAGGTTGGAGGCAAGACCAGGAACATACAACACATTGTTGAACTGACCATGATCAAGAACAATCCTCCCTTTGCCCAAACTTTCAGTGAGAGAGTCATATCCCAGTACTATTGGTGGTCCTTTCAACATGTCAAGTGAGGAGAATGCCTCCTTGGTCGAAACCATATGTCTTGAAGCTCCAGAATCAATGATGAAGCTAGGTGAGCTTGATGTGCCAACAACCAATGCATGAACTCTCTCTCTGTCTTCTGAACTTGATCCTCCTTCTCTCTTCTTTGAGCTGTCTGGAAGGGAGATGCCATTCTTCTCCAGGAGTTGGGTCAGCATATCTATTTGCTTCTTCATGCAGGAGCTCTCAGTATGATTTCCCTTATTGCAGTATGCGCACTTGCTCATTTCTCCTTTATTCTTCTTCTTCTGGTAGTTCTTCTTGGAACCTTGTGGCTCCTCCAGAGACTTGTTTTTGTCTCTCTTTTGCTCAGGTGGCTTTTTAGCTTTCTTTTTGCATTTTGAATCCACCCTCGAATCTCCAGCAACCAGAGCTTGGTCTTTGGATGGTTTGATGGTGCCCATCATCACCAGTTTGTCTTGTTCTTGTGTGAGAGATTCCATGAAATCTGCAAGGCTAGGCATCTTCCAGGTTCGAGCTGTCAACTTTATGGCATAGAAGGTCGAAACAAACACTGAATAGTCAGGGCCAAGCTTCGAGAGTATGGCCAAGACCAGCTGATCATCCTTCTTTTCGATCCCACATTGTTTTAGCTGCAAAACAAGTGCTTTGAACTTGGAGAAATAGAGTTGCAGGGATTCAAAGCTATTTGGACTCAGGGAGATCAGTTCATTTTCAATTTGATGTCCCCTCATATCATCTGTCTTTCCAAAAAGATCAACAAGATTCTCCCATACTTCATTCGGTGATGTCAATCCATCAAGATGGAAAAGGAGGTCTCTGGAAATACTCAGACACAAGAGACCATAGGCCTCATCCCTGCTGTTGTGCCATTTTATCTTCTCTGCAGCTGCATTGGGCTCTACTTCTGTTGCCATAGTCACCCTGTAGAGGCCTTTCTCTCTCAACAGTATCTCCATCTCTGC
>LPNX010671721.1:1327933-1427648 GCA_001517045.1 Pseudotsuga menziesii
AGGAATAAAGCAGATTTGATTCATTGAGGTTTCCCAAGCGCTCCATGAGTCAAAATAGGAAAGTTTGACCACTATGGATAGGTAGATGACAACTTGCATAAGGTGGAATCATGAAACTAGGCAAATAAGACAAAAATGATTAATTTAATGTCTAAGGTAGCTAACTATGGGTTGATTATTCTAACATGACACTCTAAAATTTTATCAGTGTTCCTACTCCAAATATTAATTAACAAGTCTATGAACATGTCATACCCAGTGATGGATCCTGGTGCTAAATGATCGAACCATAGTTGAACATCCCCTTGCAAGGATTCTCCTAAGGCTCACATATAAACATCTTCATTGTCTGCACCTCTAGATTCCATGTAATCCCCGAGGATGTCCAAATGAATTTCAATAGATATATCTTTATGTTCATTGAATCGGGGAATCCTCCTAGAGTAATCATTTGGTATAGGATGAGGTGTTCCCGGTATTTCAGAAAATTCAAAAGGAGACCATTTGCCTTTCTTTTTAACAACTTTGGTTACTTGGCTATAAGGCTTTGACTAGGAATGACCTCTAGGTTCATGTCAACTTACAGGTCCACTCGGGGTGGTCAGGAAATCTTTATTGCATGGGTGAGAAAGTTGGTGGATATCATAAAGATTGTGATAACTAGATTCATACCCATAATCATGCTTGAGATCATCCTCATACCCGTAGTCTGACCTCCATCTATTCCTTTCGTTTATTTGTCTGTTAGTTTCAATCATGTTCTTGGTTACTTCCTTCAAGTGCTTCAAAAATACATCCGAATTCATTATGATTTATGGTATGCTCTAAGAACTTAAGATTAATATGTTGGGCACGATCCTTAGTGGAGTCGCCAGGTGAACCACACAAGTAATTCACCGAAAAAGATATGTCGTATGGAAAGGTGAGGTATGTTGAACCAAGGTAGGCCTCTACCTCCCCGACAACGGCGCCAAAATGTTATCACCTACCTTGTAGTTTCCTGCTTAAGGTGGATCCAGAATGGATGGTAGAGGGGCAAGCAACTAAGGGGTGGAACCACGACTGCCTAGACTCCCAAATGGATGGTTGCCACACCAATCAAGGCAGCCTTCACTTTAGGTTATCCTAGTCCAGGACAACAATGGGGGAGACCCGGATCTGCTCTCGACAGGAGAGATCGAACCTAGACACCAAATGAAGATCAGATGGGGCTTCAGGGTACTTAAGGTGCAAGGTGAATGGGAACCTTATCTCTAGGTTTAGGCACTAGCAACTGTCTTGGGAAATGTAACTATGACAAGGCGAGCACAAATAGAGTTGGGACTATCCAGTACCTAGAAATCAGACTCAGTAAAAAGGTGTTTGAGCTATCAGTGAATGTTGGTAGATGGCAAAGGCTAAGAGCCTAAGGGCAGCGCTAGATTGGAGATGAGTGCTTTGTATGCATTGGGAAATGGAGTCAGTAGTAAGACAACGTTTCAGGAAACCCACTTGGGAAACACCTTGATCTATGAAACCAGAAAGCAATTAGTCCAGAAAAGCCAAGGTATAGGAAACCCAACTCAGTAGATAGCTAGCGCTAGGGCCTAGGAAGACAAATATGAAGCTTTAGGGGCTACTAGAAGGCTAATGGTTCAGCGTTGAGGAGGAGAAGAGATCAGGGAGACCTGATTTACAAGCCCAAATCAGGAAAACAACAGGAAAATCAGATCTAGAAAAGTCAAAATCAGATGATGGGGCTAGGAGGCTGAAAACTAATTTTTTTAGATCTAGGGAAAACCAGGATGAATTAGCATAGCGTTGAGGGTGTTTTTGGATGCTTGGGACTCGATTTATCAGCCTATCATGTTAGATTTCAGAAAAACCTACTTCCAGAAAAGGCCAATTTTCAGTGAGGGCGCTAGGGCAGTTTCAGTCTATTTTTCAGATCTCGGTCAAATTGTTGAGCCTATTGACAGCGTTGGGGTTGATTTGGACTTCCCAAGACCTGATCTATTCGTTTGTGTAGTAAGAAATTAGAAAAACTCAAAACCCTAGCAGGTCAATTTTTTCAGTGGGGGGTTATGCAGTTTTCTGCTGAAAAATTAGATCTACGTCAATATATGAGGAATTTGACGAGCGTTCCAGTTGATTTAGTTATGGGGAGGCCCGATCTATGAAACCTAGAAATGGTTTGGCAAAGGATCAGATGGTTCCCTGATTATTTGATTTTTTAGGTTTTTATGGTTTATCAGTTTTCAGAAAAATAGTTAAATTTCAGCAAGGTACAGTGGAATAAGATCAGAAAAGAAGAACTTATCTATGGATCTTACCTAGATAAGCTTGTAGAATTCTGTAACAGTGACGATTCTAGCTATCCCGATCAATCCTGGAAGATCCCCGTGAGTTCTATGGCATATGCAAGCTCCAAGCCATCAAAGCGCCCCCTACCCTGCATGAGCAAACGTCAACCATATCAGATTTGCACATACAAAATAAAGAAACTGAATGCTACAAGACAGTAAAATGAAGTAATCATAGATCGCAATGAAACTAATGAAAACCCCTTGATCCAAGACGAAGAGAATCGAGCGAGTTGAGGTCCCCCTACAAAAACGCTCCAGCCAAAACGCCCTCCTGTAGACAAAACAATGATAGCCACGAAAAAAAATAGAACTCACGAGAATTTACATGATGCTAGTAAGCTGAAGACAAGCTAATCACCATTTGAGCACATCAGATGCAAAGCAAATTCAGAAAATTTCCACAAAAAAAGTCTTTCTATTATTCAAATCCAAGAGCCAAAGACCCCTTACAAATGAGAAGCTCTCTCCTTTAAATAAAAATGAGAGAACCTCAATCATAACCAAATCCTAACTACTTTCAAAACAAGTGGCTAAGATTAAAAGATACAATGTTCTAATCAATGGTTGAGATGAGCTCAACATACAATACATGGATCAATATAATTAAAATTTACCAAAGTGGACTTAAACCACCCAAATAAAGATAACCCACTCAACAAGAAATGAATGAAAGCACATGGTGGGTCCAAGGAGTGTTTGACTAATTCTCTTTGGGTGTCCCCATGACACAATAAATAATATAACAATTTAAAATTTTGACTTTTGTGCCTCCTTGAGGAAATCGTGGGTCTCCCAAAAAGCTCCAGAAAATATATAAAATTTGCCCAAAAATAGGTGTGGGCCCCATAAAATGATGAAACTGCTAAAGAAGGTGTGGAAGACATCACTCTCATCATTGTGACTCATCCCATGTCATTTCCTTGCCTCAGTAGCCCAAATCAATTTCTTCAATAGCCATTTAATCATCTTTTAATCTGCCTCGGGAAACGTGAACCTGCCAAAACAGCCTCCTAGGATGCCGACATTGTCAAAATGAGCTCACAAGGCTCTTTGGGATGGGGGTACTATGGTACAAACAAGTGGTTACACCCCTATGTTCCATACAACGCCCTAAGAGATCCAACTAAAACATCTCCCTGCTTAGATATATCAACCTATGAAGAAAAACTGCATCAGAAAGGCAGAATGAGCCTGATCACATCTGCAAGTGCCCGAAACTGGAAATAAACTGTCTCATTAGACTCAAAGAGTCCAAATCCATCTAAGGTGTATACTCATACCCCTCATAGGTTTCTATCTAATCATCAATCATATCCAACAAACAATATAACCATCTGTGAATAATCAGACACCAATAATAACTCAGACTATATTCATCTGCTGCAAGTGTTAAAAGGTTAAGACATGCTCTACAACTCATTCAATAACAATCACAACAAGTAGCATTCATTTCATTGGCGGTACATCAACGAATACATATATAAAGCTTTATTTATTATTACTCAGACTTAGACTTTCAAGACTATACTCACTTCATAGGTGTAGCCAATTTGCTAGTGAAGGGTGAAGGGTGGAAATGACAAGGCTAAGGAAAAGGACGAATTCCTACTCAACATCATGACACTTTGGATCAGGAAAGGGAAAACTCACTATAACCAATGTCGGACAAACAACAACACAAGGAGTGGCAGTGTCTCACAAATGGGTGAGTTGTTTAGAGAGTGCTTATTCAACTTAGGCATCATGTCTACATCAAGCTTGATCCAAGTTCATTAGGATCATTATTTATTCCATGGCCCTTTTGGCCTATATGAACCCTTTGGGACTTCACCAGTGCTTAAAAGCATAGCTAATCACAGCTTTCGTCCGGGCCATATTTATTTTTAATAAGGTTAGCAATCCTTTGATATAACATTTTTTAACCATTGCTTTTTTGGACCTTTTCTTATACTCTTCAAGGAGTATTTTAGCATTTCATTGCTCTTGCCCTTTTTACATATGTTAAGAAACACCGTTTTACAAATTTTCATTTTCCATGGGTGCATACTCAATACTTCAATACTAGTACATGAGCTTTCAGTTTTAGCCAACAACATCTCAAGTGACTAGGGGGAATTCTACACAATGCCAAACATCGGGACAACCGACCAGAATGATTTAGGCATACAATCCAACTTACCAAGGCAAGTTATGTCTCCAACTCAGAACTGAGACACAATATAAACAGGGAGGCTTGTCCAACAAAAGTTCTAACGGGGAAAAAGATCCTCCATGTCATGAGTCAAGAAGTTAGTCAGGTTGAAAACTAAAATGGAAGGAAATGGATGGGTGAAGACAGTGGATGATGGAACCAACACTAGCAAGCCAAAAGAATAGTGGGAATGAATACCTCTATTCTCCCTAAAGAGGGCAAGACCAATGAGTATAGATCAAGAACTTCCAAGTCTAAGTAAGGACACCAATACATAGTACAAGATACAACCAAGTCCATATAATTATGACCGCCAGATCATGATACCACAAGTTAATACATGTCACAAGAATCAATATAAGAGCAATAATAACCATAACACAATATAAAATACTGAGTCATAACCATGCAATAAAATCCATCTGAGACACCATCTGTCCAATGAGAAAGAACTAATATAACACTGGGCATCCATGACTGCTCTGAAATAACATAAATGGCTACATTGGTCCTCAAATCTGAGTGTCCTAAGACTCAGTCCTGACATGGGAGAGTACAATAGTCCACTAATACAAAAATGATCCATATAAACTGCTCATCTCAGCATCTCATATGTAAGAGATCTGGCTGAAAAATGTACTGTGTCTGAAAAATAGAATATGGTAGCCTGGCTACTATATATGTGATAACAGGTAGCTTTAGCCATACAAAATAGTGTACTAATTTATGAAGGGTTACATAAACCAACACATATTTCCAATAATATTCCAACAAACTTCAGTTTTCTTCTTTTCCTTTTTGAATTAGTATGAACCCTTGACCTATGGCCTTATTTACTCCATTGCTAGTACACTCATATCCCTATCTAGTTGGTTAGTCACTTTATGAGCCAGTTGGTTAGTCACTTTTTGAACCAGTCGGTTGGTCAATTGACTCACTTGCCTAGTTGATTGTTTCGTCAGTGAGTGGACCAACCCAAATACAACATAGTTGAGTCTCTGGCTTACATCGAAAATTGTGTTTAATCACAACTTTTAATACTTTTATAGAAGTGCAATCAGCATAATATTTGTTAGATGGTAACATTTGGATACATCCATCAAGTCATTTTAGGGTTTGAAATCGATGTTTAGAAGTAGTTGACATGTTCTTCTTTAAATACTTGCCAGTGGGTGACTTATCTATTATGGCACTTGAGATAGAAGAATATTGTTTAAGACAATATTTGAGTTTGCTAATTTTAATTGTTATAAATGACATGACTACCTTTAAATCTAATTGATTAATGGTAATCTAAGGTATGTATGTCTCGTGGCCTTTTTGATATATATATAAGTCTGTTGTCGTTTCCTTCCCGTATCGTATCTGACATTTTTCAAAATTTGTCGTATCCGTATCCGTTCTCGTATCCGTTTCAATGCAACTTAGATGCAATGGACTAAATTCCCCTCCGTGTATTCTCTGTCATAGGAACTCTATTCTATGTTACATGAAGTTGGTCTTGGTCACGCACTGCCTTCCATGATTCTCCTTTGTGCATTCAACATACCACCTTTCAAAAACTCTGTTTAGCACTGATTATTCTTCTCATGTACTTGCATGGACATTTTTGCTTTGGTTCCCATTGGAAAACTCAATCCTCCTTCCCCAATCCCGATTCCATAAACTTTTGCATGGATCTTTCACTTCCAAGCAACACTCGTCAAAATTACAACTAATCTCCACTTATCTCATATTTTAACTCATAATCAAGTTTATAGGATTAAGAAAGGATATTAAGGCTTATAAAAAAGTTAAGGGGTCTTCTTTTGGTTTGCAGGGTTAAACAAAGTTATAAACTTATCCCCTAAGCTATTACAACCTCCTTCACCATCTTAGGTGAATGCATGAGTCCTCGATCATATAGCGTTCTCACTCAGCCACGATCAGTTAAAATTTTATATTAATATTTAAAAACAAACAATGAGTTCCGCCATCTAGGCACTCATAGAAATTTACATAATTACATTTATAAATTGGGGGTTCAGTCTAGGGGTGTTACATTCTCCTCCCCCTTAAAATGTACATTGTGCTTGGTGTTTTCAATGTCTGAATTTTTTGAATAAACTTTCCAAAAATTTTAATTACATATACAATCTTCCATTAGAGAAAATTTGGGGTCTAAAATGGGCCTCATAAGAAAAAGAACCAACTAAAATGGGCCTTGTAAAAAGATCCCGATTCCATAAACTTTTGCATGGATCTTTCACTTCCAAGCAACACTCGTCAAAATTACAACTAATCTCCACTTATCTCATATTTTAACTCATAATCAAGTTTATAGGATTAAGCAAGGATATTAAGGCTTATAAAAAAGTTAAGGGGTCTTCTTTTGGTTTGCAGGGTTAAACAAAGTTATAAACTTATCCCCTAAGCTATTACAACCTCCTTCACCATCTTAGGTGAATGCATGAGTCCTCGATCATATAGCGTTCTCACTCAGCCACGATCAGTTAAAATTTTATATTAATATTTAAAAACAAACAATGAGTTCCGCCATCTAGGCACTCATAAAAATTTACATAATTACATTTATAAATTGGGGGTTCAGTCTAGGGGTGTTACATTCTCCTCCCCCTTAAAATGTACATTGTGCTTGGTGTTTTCAATGTCTGAATTTTTTGAATAAACTTTCCAAAAATTTTAATTACATATACAATCTTCCATTAGAGAAAATTTGGGGTCTAAAATGGGCCTCATAAGAAAAAGAACCAACTAAAATGGGCCTTGTAAAAAGAATGCCAACCAATAGAATTTCAAGAAATAAATCAACCATAATGGTTGACTTGGCATATTTGTCATAACAAGAACTATTTTTTTCTTTGTATTTTCAACATATCTTTTAGCGGTTTTATTCAATTTTCGAACGAAAACACTCATTGGATGTAGAATTCAATTCTACATCCAATGAGTACACACACTGCATACTTTTGATGGACCCCACCCCATGAAAAATGAGAAATACCTGAAAAAACATGTTACTTTAATGGACCCCACCCCATGAAAAACGAGAAATACTTGAATAAAACATGTTACTTTGAAAGTAACATCTTTTTCTAGGTATTGGGTGAGGTCCATCAAAAGTATGCAGTGTGGGTACTCGTTGGATGTAGAATTGAATTCCGCATCCAATGAGTGTTCTCCTTCAAAATTTGAGTAAAACCACAAGGAGATATGTTGAAAATACGAAGAAGACATTTTTTTTTCCCTTTTTCCAAAATTCCTAAATATTAATTTATTGTTTTAACTATTATTTTATTATTTTCCTTAAGAAGCTCATTTTAGACCTCAAATTTGCTCCTATGAAAACATATAGGGATACTCTTCTCTTTAAGGATGTAATGGGTACATTGGACCTTTAGCTGATTTATGTCTCTGTTCATGAGAGTTTTGGTTCTTTTGTCCAATATGCAGACTTGATGAACTTGGATTTCCCCTTCGGATTCCACCTATATCACAGACTAGTCAACAATATTATTAGATTCATATACATCCCTTTTCAACATTGAAACATGAAAAACATTATGTGTTTTAACCATAGGAGGAAGAGTGAGTTCATAGGCGACCAACCTAATTTTGATCAAGACTTAAAAAAGTCCACATAATCTAGCTACCAACTTCTTGCAGTTACCCAACCGCAATGAACTTTTCTTTCCTTCAACTTTCATAGATATTTTGTATCCAACTTGGAACTCTCTATGCAATTTGTCTTTGGCTACATACCTCTTTTGCTTGTCTTGAGAAATCTTAAACTTTTGATTTATCTTGGTTACATATTGTTCTATCTACATACTTGTTCCAATTCACTAGAACACTGCACTTTCTACCGTAGAGTGCTTCAAATGGGCTCATCTTCAACGATACTTGGTAACCATTATTATAGGCAAACTCCACTAGATATAAGTAATCTTCCAACTTACTAGGATTGTCCATTACATACATTGAGAGCATGTCTTGAATGACTCGATTCACTCGCTTAGTCTGCCCATTTGTCTGTGGATGATATGTGGTACTAAGGTTTAGCTTAGTTCCGAATTTTCTGAACAAACCCTTCCAAAACTTCAAAGTGAAATTTGGATCCCGATCTGAAACTATTGCCTTAGGAATACCATGTAACCTAGAAATTTCCTTCATGTATACATTTGCAATCTTAGCTGCTTTAAAATTTGACTGTATAGGTACAAAGTGGGATGATTTTGTTAACTTGTCAACTAACACCATAATAGAGTTATGTTGCTTTATAGTCCTTGGCAATTTGGTATTGAATCAAAAGTCACTACGTTGCACTTCCATTATGGTACATGTAATGGATGGAGTAGACCATCATGATGCTTATGTTCTGCTTTCACCCTTTGACACCCCAAAGACTGAGCAATGTACCTGTATATGTCTTCTGTTAACCAGGGTGGCCTGCATAAGGTACATTATGCATCTCTTGTAGTATAATTTTATTCAATTCACTATCAGCTGGTACATAAATTCTACCCTTGAATTGAAGAGTTCCATCTTTGGGCAATGAACTCTTGGAAAAGTTTAATGGTCTCTTGTCTGACTGCAAATCTGTTACAACCTGTAGATAATGATCATCTTCCTTCAATTCCTCATGCAACCTATTCTTTAGATATGACTTACAACCACTGATGGCTGAAACTTGAATTAACTGGCCTCTTCTACTGAGTGCATTAACCACTTTGTTCTCTTTACCTTTAATATATTTGATGTCAAAATTGAACTCAAGAATTCACTCCACTTAGCTTGTCTCGTATTTAGGTGAGGATGCTCAAACAAATACTTTAAATTGTGATGATCACTTTTTAACTAAAACATATCTCTTAGGAGGTAATGCCTCCACATCTGGAGTGCATGAGCTATGACGGTTAACTCCAAATCATGGGTAGCATAGTTCTTTTAATGCTCATTTAGCTTCCATGATTCATAACAAATCACATGCCCATCTTGCATCAAAACTCCATCGAGTCCTTCCATAGATGCATCAGTTCATACCACATATTCCTTGTTTGGATCTAGGATCTTTAATACTAGAGCACAAGTGAGTAACTCTTTTAAAAGTCTAAAACTATCTTCACACTTTTGGTTCCAAATGAACTTCACTTTCTTCTTTTGTAAGGATGTAATCGGATTTGCAATTAGAGAGAAAGACTCTATGAATCTTCTATAATAACTTGTCAGTCCCATAAATGATTTGACCTCTGTCACATTCTTGGGAGTAGGCCATTCTTGCATAGATTTTATCTTAGTAGGGTCTACTGCTACACCCTCCTCATAAATGATGTGAACCAAATACAACAACTACTTATGATAGAGAAAACACTTGTTAAGCTTAGCACACAACTGGTTCTCTCACAGGATTTGCAGAGTAATTCTGAGATGCTCCTCATGCTCTTCTTCAGATTTATAATAAACCAAAATGTCATCTAAGAAGATTATGATGAATTTATCTAAAAATTCTTTGAATACACCATTCATCAAACAAATAAAAGTGGTTGCGACATTTGTTAATCCAAAGGGTACCACTATGTATTCATAGTGCCCATTATTTATAGTGAAGGAAGTCTTACTGATGTCTTCATCCTTTATGCGTACTTGGTGATATCTATATTTAAAATTGATATTAGAAAACACCTTTGTCCCTCTCAGTTGATCAAGGAGGTTGTCAATCCGCGGAAGTGGATACCTATTCTTGATGGTGGATCTATTTAATTGCGGGTAGTCCACACATAACCTTACTGTGTCGTCCTTCTTCCTCGCAAACAACGTTGGATCTCCCTAGGTGAAACACTGGGTGTATGTAACCCCTCTCCAACAATTCTACCAATTACATCTGTAAATCCCTTAACTATGGGGTGCTCATTTTGTAAGGAGGTTTAGACACAAGCACCACTCCAGGCACCAAGTTGATGGTATAATCAATGTCCCTCTTTGGTGGAAACCGGGGTACATCCTAAAATACATATTCAAATTCACTTGAGCACCTGAATTACCTCAACGAACGACTCTATTTTTGTTGGTGATTCCTCAACGTGGATCACATACAGCTTGAAACCATTTCTGATATACTTCTTCACCTAAAAAACTGAGATCTACCTCTCTGAAATCAACCTTGGGATACCTTTGAATTGAATAGATTTACCCTCCTCATTAAGGCAAGTCACAATTTTGGTTCAACAATCAAGAATTTCATGGTGTGACTCCATCCAGTCCATTCCAAGAAACAAATCGTTCGACCCTAGATGAATCATGTCCAAATTGAACTTGGTCTATAACTCGTCCATTGACAATTGACAGTCTTTAATCACTGATGTGATTTTTCTTCTCATTCCTGTAGCTAACTGCACCATCTTGTGATAAGATAACTTAATGCTTATCAACTTGCATCTTTTAATCAAGTTAGTATTTATATAACTGAATGAAGCTCCATAATCAATTAAAATTGAAACTGATAGATTATTTACTTTGCTTTCAAATTTGATCATCGAAGTCTAGTGGCATGCTTGGCATTTGTCCAAGGATGCATAAATTCAAGGAATTATTCGAAGAATGCTTCGAGGAATGATTCGAGGAACGCTTCAAGTAATTCCCCCCATTGTAGATGCGTTCTTCACATTATACATTATGGAACCCCTTCTCTTCCTCTTAGGACAATTGTTGAGGTAGTGGTCACCTCCATACTTCCATCATTTGACTTGTGTTGGTTTCCTCTGTCTTGTAGGTTTATTTCTCCCTCGATCCATCTTCCGTAGTGGGATGCTTGAAAGTGTTAAACTGATCATGTTTAACCTCGAAGGAATTAAATCCCTTTTTCCTTTGTTCCCATTTTACCTTTAGCTTGCCCTTCAAGACCTTATGCAGATGTTGTCGATTCTTACCGTGTTCATACAAGAATTTAGCCTTCCATATGCATCTTTCAAGATATGAGGCTTATCATAAGATATTATGTCCTTATAAAATGTTGGTAAACCATCGAGGAAGCATTGGATCTTAACCTTCTCCTCTTGGATGAAGTCCACATAACTTAACAACTCCAAGAACCTCTTCTCATACTCATCCACTGCCATGTTGCACAGTCGAAGTTCAAATAAATCTAGCATCGTTTTCTCATAGTATTGTTGAGATAAGTATCCTTGCTTGAAATACCTTTGGAATCTACTCCATGAAAGTTACCTTTTCATTCAGACCTTCTACTTACTTCAATTGATTCCACCATTGGTAGGCCTTTCCCTAGAGATTATAGGTGGAAATCTTGGCTTATTAGTTATCTAAATAATCATGCAATTGTAGATACTTGTTCATCTCTAGAAGCCAAATCTCTACAACTTGACTGTATTTCTCTCCATCAAAGGTGGGAGGTTTAAGCTTTTTGAGCTCACCCTGTAAGGAATTCCCATGTCTCTCTCTTCTGATGCCCTCTAGGATGAACATCATTTTGAATTTCAGGTTCTCATTCCCATAATGACTTCCAACTGAATGGTATCAAGAATGCACCTTTCTTTCAATTGCATCCTTGTCCTTGAAATGATGGTACCTATCATAAATTTCTTTGTTCAAGGATTCTTCTCCTTCCATTATTACCACAGAAGGTACTTTCTACACCCAATATTGCGACCACATTAATTTTTGCATCATTTGTTGATTAATTTGGTTTTGTTGCGCTATGTACTGTAGGATCTTCCCATTTCCAACCTGAATGTATTTCAACGTTCAAAACACTTCTTTAGGTTCCATCACATGTTGATGACCATTGGATTCAGACCCTTTATCACCCATTTTCACCTCTTCAACAAAGTGAGACATTTCTGGGATTTCTGCCATCCTTGTAGTTCTACTTGCCTATAACTCTGGAAATTGAAAACTAGAAAGGCCTGAAAATTTATACTGTAACATACAATATGAAGTCAACCATGTTTGTTAGTTCACATTTAAATTCATATGCATAATATTATTCATATTATCTGCATATAAACTTTTCATACAAGAAAATTATGAAATTAACAAGCTCAAGAGTATACACTCTTCAAAATTAACAATTTCTAGAGGTTAAGGGTTGAAATATTGGCTCCGATGCCAAGCTGTAACACCCTCTCTAGCGTTACCCTACAATTTGGTAAAACATTCCCCTTTTAATAAGGAAACACATACAAATGCTAATTTTTTTGAATTAAAATAACCAAAGAGCCATAATGATTCTCTACACAACGAAAGCTTGATTAAATAGAAATCAAACAAATTAAACAAGAATAAACAGGCCCAAACAACCAATAAAAAAATTAAAAATCAACCTCGACATTAACTTGTTGATCGCAACATTATCTTGTTGTTTTCGAACTTTCCAACATTAGCAGTCGGAAATTGACAATGTAAATACAAAACACTCTCGACTTCTGATTCTCAATGTTGACACATCGAAAGTCGAGAGTTGACACGATCAACAAAAGTTGCAACAAAACACTCTCGACTTCCAATTCCCAACGTTGGCATGTCAAAAGTTGGGAGTCGACACCATCAAACAAAGTTACATTAAAACACTCCCAACTATTGATTTTCGATGTCAACAGGTCGAAATTAGGGAGTCGACACCATCAAACAAAGTTACAATGAAACACTCGTGACTTTGGATTTCCAACGTCGGCACGCTAGAAGTCAGGAGTCGACACCAACAAACAAAGTATTACCAAAAACCCTCGCGACTTGACAATCCTTGTAACATCCCGGTTTTGACCCCGGTTGCATTAAAAATGTATATGTTGTATATATTGTAATTAATCATGGTGAGGAGCTAAAGGCAAAAGCCCCACCATCGATTTAGCGTTTTATGTTTTGACGATTAAAATCGGTGCCGACGTTATTTTGTGCTAGCAAGGCACATTATAATTTTGGACATCATGTAAATATGCAATTTAATTAAAACACCCACAACCAGCTATGTCAGTGCAACATTAAAGAGATAGGGGCATGATTTCCTAAGGATATTTGGGGGGGTATATTCAACCTCTAAGCCAATGGGGAAAATCCAAATGTCTATGGGAGGACCCATCAAGCTGTCAACCACCTTCTTGTCTTATTCAACCAGCCGCTTAATTCTTCAAGGAGTTAGTTGGGATAGTTATTGCCTTGGGGATTGGGAGGTATGGGAAATCGTAGAATTGGAAGGAGCCGTCATTTCTAGGCAGGGCCGTAAGCCTTTGACCACATGCAATACCAAGGGGAGATCTCTCACCCATTATCCCTCACGTGGAAGAAAGGAGTGGATTACTCACACACACATCACATTTTCCTCACTTCACGCAGCTGATTTTCCTCACGTAGGTGTTATATTCCTCAGTCCTCCATCCTCCATTTTCCCAGGCACGTTTTTGTAGTCTGCTCCATTTTCTCCCATGGCTAGAGGATCGTTTTTGGCAATGACTAGCGAATTGGGGAAGAGACCACGATTTATGGGTGTTTGATGAATCGTTTTGGTCCACGTGAAGCCACATAATGTTTTTGAAACGAATTGCATAGACTGGGTCATTTTTCCCAATTGCCACTATTGAATTTGGCTCCCATGATGTTTTTAATCAATCCCAAAACTTGTATTTGTTGTGTATGCGTCTTTTTTTTTGTTTGAACTGGTTTGGAGCGGAAATGGGTCTGAACTAGCTTGATAAACCTAATGTAGGAAGGAACCTCACAGAAATATCTAGAGGGGTTGGTTTTCTTCTTTGCACACCCTGAATAGCACTGGAATGGAAGGCATATCCTGAGGGACTGTGTAGCAGAGAAGGGAATGCTTCCTTGTGTTGGGTGTGTAGATTTTTTAGAAGCCAGGCCAGATCTGGTGCAGGTGTCCATAGCTTTGTGGTTGAGCTCACTAACTTAGAAATTCGACCTTTCCAGCTCCTTAGCAGCCTGATAAACCCAAATCGTAGTTTGGCTTGGCTGAATTTTGATATATCCTTGGCCAGGTGTGAGTCTGCTAGTGTTCCCTTATTCCTTGTGGGAATCATGCCCATCTCGGTGTTGGCAGTGTTGTTGAGAGCTTGATGAGCACACTAGCCTATGGTTCTATGGAATGTTGCAGTGACATAGCTTCTTACAGGACACGCTTCTTCCAAGATAAGTGTCTCTTGTATTTAATCTCTGCATTTGTATTTGCCTAATGAAATATGATGAATATGTTGACTTGAATGAATTTTTCTTTCGCTGTAGATTGCATTATGCATATGTTTATGTTCATGTTCAATGCATTTTATTATCATGTTCATGGGACTTAATTTTTTCGGATTAGATAGCATTATGGTCGCATTCCGTCTCAGGTAGAGGGGAGGGGACGTGACAGTGTGGTATCAGAGCTCATGTTGCATATTTGGGCATCAATGGGCCAAGCTGAGCATATGGAAAAGGAAGAGTCAACCTCTATGTAGAGAGGAAGACAAAAAAATTCAAAATTTTCTAAGTGTTGGAGTATTCTCCTATGTCAGCTGAGAAAGCTGAAGTCGAGCCGATATGTCGGCTGCATTGGCTACAGTGAACCGACATAGATCGCAGTGACCGTGTCGAGAAAGTTAGCTGAATTGCGTTGATAAAGTCGGTGAGAAATTCAAAAGGGATTTGACGGGGCTGCAGCGATGATATTGACAAGAAGAGATGAACGAAGCCAATGGAGATCGTAGCCGAAGCGTATCGGGCGAAAGGGTAGAGTTTCACCAATGGCAAGGGAAAAGACGAGAAAAAAATAAAAAAAATTTCTAAGTGTTTTTGTGGATTTGATTGTTGGCTCAGATAGCTGAAGTAGAGCCGATGCATGTCGGTGAGAGAAGGAGAATGGAGTCGATGCATATCGGCGGGAGAAGGATAATTGACCCAACGCGTGTCGGGTAGAAGTTGAATTTTTCTCCGACGAAGAGGAGAAGGGAAATTTTTTTTTGGAATTTTTTTCAAAGTGTTGGAATCAACAGAATTGGGAGAATTTTGTTGATACATCGGCTGAGCCCATCGGAAAACGTTAGAAATTTTCTCCGAAACGCATCAAGTGGAAAGGAAGAATGTTTCTGCCAAGGCGGAAGGTCTGATTGGAAGCAAGTCTGGAATTTTTTCGACGTAGTGGAAGGATCGATTGGAAGAAACTTTGAAAGTTTTTCAACACGACGGAAGGTTCGATCGAAAGAAAGTTTGGAATTTTTACGACGTAGTTGAAGGATGGATAGGAAGAAACTTTGAAATTTTTCCAACACGGCATAAGTTTCGATCGGAAGCAAGTCTGGAATTTTTCCGACGCAACGGAAGGATCGATTGGAAGAAAATTTGAAAGTTTTCCGACACAGTGGAAGGTTCGATCGGAAGGAAGTATTCAATTTTTTCGACTCAGAGGAAGGATCAATCGGAAGAAACTTTGAAAGTTTTCCAACACGACGGAAGGTTCAATCGGAAGCAAGTCTAGAAATTTTCCAACGCAGCAGAAGGAATCGAGAAAAGGTTGTCGATACGTGTTAGAAAAATTTGACAAATTTTGCTGACACGTTGGAGGAAAGAGGTGAATTCGTCGATCGGATGGAAAGGATAAGTTGCTACGAAACAGAGAAATTTAGCAGGTTTTCAGTGGGGATTATAGGTGTCAAAAAGTTGAAAAATGGAAAGCCCCCATGACCCCTGTCATCCCCTTGAGAAAGTTGGTTGAAGATGATAAGAAGATAAAGGGAGAAAAAGAAATGTACAAGGACATTTCTATAAAGTAGAATCAATATTGTATTCTGATAGAGAGGGAGTCACCTTGGAATAAGAATTATGAAAGAAGAACATTATTCTGTTGTGGATGAATGGACATCATATGAAGATGGTATTGAAGCACATTTAGATGGTGTATCTATGCAGGTTGTGAAGCATAGGATGGGTGCTCGAGAAAATATAGAATTATACCATTGACAGGGGAATATGTTCACTGTTGTGAAGCTGAAACTATGAGTTAAGAAGTAGGGATCATTCCTAAAATTTGTGCAGTGTTAGAAGACCCCAGGAAGGTCATAACTCAACTATGGTGGAAGTTGAGGGTGAGATTGCTGGGAAGATTGTTCTGTTTCGATTAACCTGCTATATCACCCCTGGAATTGTTGAGATGTGCACTTTGAAGAAATCAAAGAATAAAGGATCATGGTTAGTCCAACTAGCCACTGGAACTAGGAGGAAAGTCAATGAGGTGGTAAGAAATGTCCATTGGTCATGGATAAGTTAGTCACTTGTGCATATTTGAATGTTTTGCCACTTGGACCGATGATATACTCATTGGAATGGATTGGTCAGAAGCACATCTAGAAAATCTTGATTTTTACAACAAGAATTTTGAGTGCTTGGATGAAAAAGGAAACCTAAGGGTTGTGAAAAGCTTTCCAAAAGTGACCCCTAGAAGGAAGTCTTTAGCAATGCAGTTGAAGAAGTTATGTGGGAAAGGTTGGAGAGTGTATGCAGCTCATGTTTTGGAGGCAACAAAGAATGATACTCCTAGGTTGGAGGGATTTCATGCGTTGCAGGAATTCAGGGATGTTTTCCCGATGAAGTTCTGGGGCTTCCTCCAAAGAGGGACATCGATTTTACAATTGAACTTGTGCCAGATAAAGCACCAATGTCCAAGACACCCTACAGGGTGAGTACACCAAAAATGCTAGAGATGAAGGTGCAGCTGCAAGAGTTGCGGGAAAAAGAAGTATATCAGGCCAAGTGTGTTCTCGTGGGGAGCACTAGTTTGGTTTGAGAAAGAGAAAGATGATACACTCAAGCTATGTATTGATTACAGACATTTGAACAAAGTCACTATGAAGAACACACACCCTTTGCCTAAGATTGATGACCTCTTTGATCAAATGAGAGGAGCAAAGGTGTTTTCCAAGATTGACTTAAGGTCTAGTTACCAGCAGGTAAGGATCAAGGATGAAGATGTTTATAAGACAACCTTCAGAATAAGGTATGGATCTTATGAGTTTGTGGTGGTACCATTTAGTTTCACAAATGCACCAACTATATTCATGTGCCTCATGAATAATGTTTTCAAGTAAGAATATGGATAGGTTTGTTTTTGTTCTCCTTGATGGAATTCTTATGTATTCTAAGAATGAGGAAGAACATTTGGAACATTTGAGGCTAACTTTGAAATTGCTAAGGAAGCATAAGCTGTATGCAAAGTTGAGAAAATGTGACTTCTATGAGGAAGTAATTCATTACTTGGGTCACACTATTTCAGATAAAGGAATATCTGTGGACCCTGAAAATATTAAGGCCATGACGAGTTGGCCCACTCCAAGAAAGTTAACAGAGGTAAGATCTTTTGTGGGGCTTGCAGGATATTGCAATAGGTTCATTGAAGGATATTTTGCAGGTAAAGTTGAGTCTGTCTATAGGCTGAGGAAGCCTGCATGTGAACTTGTAGTTCCATGAGGAAATGGCCCTTGTGTGTCTGGGCATACATATGAGGACTTCCTTAAGACTGTAGGTAGAATGACCTGAGCAGAGCATTATGGTTGTGCCCAATGAAACCCAGGGCAGGAAGTTGCCATGTGCCATGAGAAGGATCTCATGACTGAGAATAGATTTTGAAACTTCGGATTGCAAGTTTTTTTGTTGATTATGGGAGGTTGTGATCTCTTGTGATGGTTTTGAATCATGCTAACAATATGCTTTTCTTGCATTGCTTGATGTCTGAAGTTTTCTGTTGCTAACTATGACTGTTTGGCTGATTTAAAATTGTGTCAAGATGACATGTTGTATGTGAATGTCCAAGTTTTGGGACAACGTGTGTAAGTAGGGGATAAGTGCTCCCAGTTGCAAAAGCCAAACAATATGAGGATGGCCTCATGGTTTCAAAAATATGATTCTCTGCAAGGAGCAGGATTGTGAACTCAGTTTTTTATTTTACTATCAATGTTATTGATTGTTCGATCTTTGGGAAATCATGTATGCATGAAATAGATTTGAAAATATATGATTGAAATTTTTATGATGACATCTCATGTGAATTGCATACTTGTATGTAACGCAGGTGAGTTGATGGAAGTACGCCCCTGAAGTACATAGATTCTCGTAAGGATGTGTTTGTGATACATAACTCCTCGGAAGGATGTACTGGGTGTACATGGCTCCTCGGAAGGATGTACTTGGATACATAGCTTCTCGGAGGAATGTGCTTGGAATAGGTTTGGAAACCTATGATTGAATTTGTTTTCTTTATGATGACATCTCACATAAACTGCATGCTTGTATGTAACACAGGTGAGATGATGAAAATATGTACTAAACGTACATGGCTCCTTGGAAGGATGTACATGGATACACAGCCTCTCGGAGGGATGTGTTTGGAATAGGTTTGGAAACCTATGATTGAATTTTTTTATGATGACATCTCATACGAACTGTATGCTTGTATGTAACGCAGGTGAGATGATGAAAATATGCACTGCATCTACATGGCTCTCTGGAAAGATGTATGGGGTGTACATAGCTTCTTGGAGGGATGTCTTTGAAATAGGTTTGAAAACCTATGTTTGAAATTTTATAATGACATCTGATGTAAATTGCATGTCTGTATATAATGCAGGTGAGATGATGAAAACATGTACAGGTAGTACATGGCTCCTCTGGAAGGATGTACTTGGGTACATAGCTTCTCCTCCCTGCCAGCTAGGAACTGGTATGCAACACTGGGGATGCCCAAGATGTAAGACATCCGGTTAGACTTCTTTCTGCACACATTCATGCCGTAAGGGGACTGTCACGAGAGTGGGGGCTCCGCGAAGAGAATAAAATTTTCCACGTTTCATGCAACTTAGTTTGGAAGGGTCCACTATCAAGAAAGGTGAATTACTGATAAGAGAAAAAAGGCTTGAAGAACATGCAAGTATACATCAATGGTTGCAAGTCAAGTATGCAGCCAAGAAGCATCAAGGGTTCACCTTCAACAAACAAGTCCAAAGTCATCAAGATATGATGCACCTCCTACAAATGAACCTTGCCAGCTCTCAAAGTGAGAACCAAGTCAAGCCCCTACCAGTAGACAAACAAGAAGATGATGCCGCCAAGATAGCATGCTTAGCCAGAGAGAATCATATTTATAATGCTTTGAAGACAAATCATTCCTTTAGAAGATGGCAATGTAACATACATAAATATAATATAACAATAACAATAACAATTATTAATTATTAATAATTAATACTAACTACATTAATCAAAAGTCAAGGGGTACATAGTCCTTCCCCTCATGACCTAGTCAATGCATATAATAACAATTATTAATTATTAATAATTAATACTAACTAGATTTATCAAAAGTCAAGGGGTACATAGTCCTTCCCCTCATGGCCTAGTCAATGCATATAAATATACTGTCATTACGCTAATTGTAATCTACATTCTATCAATTATTCATTTATTTCATACATTGCTAAAATATTGTGTCAATTTAATACTGAACAGGAACTGTCCACTTCAAGCATAATTAATTTGCTGCTTTGTTAACCATTACTACTGGCTGCTTGGCCCTTCTTCTCAAGGATGTTCCAGGGTTCTGTGGCACCACTTTGGCCTTTTATTGTCTCTTCCATCCCTTGTAGAAGCGCTGTTCTCATGCTGATTTCAATTATTTTTAGTGCTTTCTTGTTGAATTCTCTTCGCACATAATTCCCAGAGCATTTCCCTCACACATGCACATATTTCTTACCCATAATGGTAGCTTAACATATTTTTTTTTTCTTTTGTTTATTGGTAGAAGAAGCGTCCTGCTTCACTGTGGAAGCTACTTCGACTTCAGACTCCCCGAGGGTTTTCTTCTCTGCATCTCTTTCATTGACTTCAGTAGATAACTAATAATAAATTTGGTTCTTTCTTTCCCATTGCTTCTGGTTGCTTGGCCCTTCTCTCTCCAGCCCGTCAAAGAAGCATTGTTTTCATGCTGATTTCAATTATTTTCAGCAATTTAATTGCTGATCACTCTGCACATCAGCTCCAGAGGACCATATTTTAATTTTTTTAGACCAGTTTGTCTTCATAATAGGCTAACTGAAAGTAGATTCTTCTCCAAATGATGGACATAGTAGACATTCATAAATAGTAATCACAAATCTCTCATTTGAACTTGTCTTCGTAACTCTGTACTCTTTTAACACTAAAGACAACAAAATCAGATTTTACGGTATTCTGTAAAATTAGTATACTAATTGCTCTGATAATCTGATTAGTAAGGTGCTGCGTCGCACCCGAATCAATACACCTGTGAGTTTTGTTCCCAATTTGATTATTTTTTTAGCCACCTAAGTTACCGGATTTGGCGCTAGGCCTAATTCTCCCCTGAATCGGATTCTTCCACCTCGGCTTGAATCTAAATCTAAAGCTAAAGCTATTTATGTAGGATAAATGGAGGATAATTAGGGTTAGGGTTCGGAATTCCCAATTCCTAATTTTGGAATGAGTGTCACACCCATATCAGATTCAGCTAATTCCAATTGCACCCACAGTTTGTGTAACCTTGTGAATCTCCATAAAAGCATAGAATTAATCTTCCCCATTATGTTCAACTACATTGGATTCTTTTATTTCCAAATCAATCTTTGGGAAGTAGGCCTGTGGTTGTTCTTTTGAATCTACAACCATACAAAACTTCCTACAACCATTTCCTACAAAGCTTGGCATTTTGGCTTACCTTACCACAATCAAAACATTTGATAACATTGGCTACCATATTCATGCATGAAGAATTTATGTTGGTTTTAAATTTTTTATTTTATGAGCTAACATTAATTTTTTAATTACTTTTTATTTTTGATAAGTTATGAGCTGACATTGGAACGGTAACATGACAAACACAACAACATCTTCCCCATATTGGATTGTAAGCTCCTCACTACTCTCAATGCAACCAAAATGTGAGAATATTTAATGTAAATGCTACTTCAAGTGATTGTTGGACCATCGACATTGCTTCATTTATGGTTAACCATTGACACTGCTTCATTTATGGTTAACATGAGTAGGGCGATGATTTCCAAATTATTGTGATAATTACTGAAATTATCACAATAATTTAAATTTATTGCCATAATTTCAAAAGATTGAATTATTGTGATAATTAGTGTTGATATGTTTGCTTCGGAGAATCACTTACATTATAGCCGATATATTTATGACAAGTGTAACATTGCTCCACAAAAACACCAGCTAATTCAACTGGTTTTGGAGGTTTTCCAGCCCTGTTCAAGTTTCTTGACTGGAAATGGTATGTTTCAGTTCCATATGGAACCAAATGGTTTGGTACAAGGGCCCATGCCATGGGTTGGAACATTAAATTTGACAAGGAAAAAATGAGAAACCCTATATCCTAGTGGTAGTAATCATCATTAATATAATTGTTAATATTAAATTTTTGAAGTAAAAGTGGCATTCTCCTTATCCTTCATTAAAATAAAGTATAAGAAGAATGCCACTTTTTCTTAAATTTTTTAGCATTACCATTAATTGTTTCAGGATGTATGAATGAGAGTGGCTCAACAGGATTCAATATGAATGAGAGTGGCTCAACAGGATTCAACATAATTAATAGTTTTTAGGATTTTAGGATTGCAACGTTTCCACTAAATTTGATCATGTATGAGGGTATGGTATTGGCATTTAATCAAGCACATCGACCCCTCCATGTACCTTAATGTTGTTGGTATTGATTGTTGAATTCCTATGTCACGAACTTGATAAAAATGTACACTTTGCTCAAGGAAAACCACTTATTAAGCATGTGGAACTTTTTCTATCTTATTTTAACGCTTGGATTAAGAAATTTCATCAAAATTGTAGGGTGTTGACTAATGCTCTTGGATGATCAACTTCGGGATTCGAGATAGAGGAGGGGGGTACAAGGTGCTATTATTGAGTAGGATCACAGTACATGTAATTGTTTTGATGATATGTACTTATCTATGTTGCATAAGTTTCTGGAACGTGGGTACATTGGGTACGCGGACACGAGTATCCAATACGGCTAGAAGCTTCGCCCAAATTTGCAGGAAACATAGGGTTGGGAGCGGCAATAATATATATTAATTTTTTAAAATATATTTAAAAAAATAAAGTTAAAAAAACATAATTGATTAATTTCTTAGCTTAAACTATTTGATATTCTTAATCCTCTAGTAGTGTCATGAAATTCATTCTTTTTAAATTTGCTCACTCCTCTTAAGTCCACATTATACAAATCTGATTGTACAAGTTTGTAAAGTCGGGTTGCATATATGTGTACGAAGAACCAATAGCTTTATAAATCATAAGATTCAATATTTTTCTAATTCCTTGTTCCAACTCCATGTGTATTATTGCTCCTAAGAGTGCTTTGTCTTTGGGTGCCTCTCCATTTTTTTTATGGTCACTACTAATTACTTCTAATGTGAAAGAACTTGATTGTTTTAAGTTCAACTAACAAACTTTCAAATTTTTTGGTATCTTGAGTTTGATATGGTTTATGATCGTAAATTGTTATATGGGTGAGTACGAATAACGTAAGTTAGCTATAATCAATTGAGATATGAATTAAAGTTGTTCAATATCTTAGTATTGTTAAAGCTCCATTTGTATTCACTTAAGTACAATTGCAGCGTATATTTTGAGTGTGAATGAATCTAAACATTTAAGAGGTGTGGGCCCTCTTTATTTATATAACCTTGAAAATAAAAAAAATGGCATTATTGATAGATTTAATTTAAATTTTTATTATGGGTGATTTCTTAACACAATAAACTTCAATCATTCTATTGATTTTCAACTACTTTTTTTATGATTTTAGCCTCCACATGGTCGGGAGCTTGTAGAAGCTCCCAATAAAAAGGGAGTAACAAAACCAAGTTTCCAAAAAGCTCCCAAGTTCGCAAAGAAGGTCCCATAAAAAATGGGACGTTTCGTACAAGCTCCCAAGCTCCCAGGAGCGGGGAAACGCCGGGTACGGGTTGCCAAAATTGTGGGAGCGGTACCCATGCTACTATGGTACTTATTTATTGTAGCGTAGAAATTTTGGACTCTAGAGGCCATTTAAATTTTAGAGCCTCTTTGTTTTTCTACTTTGGGTTAGATATGGATTGCACTTGATGCTATTTTAGTTATATGCACTTGCACCCTTACTCGCTTTATACATGAAAACTTTCCATATTTGTGTATAATAGCTTGAATTCATATGGATGCGCATGGATATATATAGTTTCTTTTAAATTTGAATATTTTATATAATTTTTTGTCAACCGTGTTTTAGTCCTTTTTTTTCCTTTTCTTTCCGGTTCCAGCTAGGTTCAGATTTTTGGGCTTGATCGGTTTGATCACTAATCAGGTTTTGGTAACTCCTTCGAGCATGTTTTCTTCTTCTCTTGTTCTGACATATTGGAAACTTGGTGGAACATTGGATGCTTATGTATAGCATAAGCAAAGGACTTATGTATTAACTTAGAAACTATGCGAAAATATATTTTTGATAAGAAATGGATAACGATTATGTTCTCCATGAATATTGAGGAGGTTCACGAAAATGTAACTTTGCATCATTAAAATTATTTTATCAAATGATGGTTTGAACTCAAACCAACCTACCTTGATCTACTTCACAATTCAATTGTGAGGATTTTCTTTTAAATGGTTGGTAAATGACGATCTATTGAAAGTACCATGATTTAGCCATGCATTTCACTATAACTTTTGGGAACTCATGTTGAAATTTCATTAAATTTGTATGAAATGATTGTTCACTTATGTTAGATTTCCCACTAGGGAAGATATATAGGTGGCTAAATAACACAAATCCAAATAGACAGATATGAATATGTGTTGATGAAATTTCCTTTAAGTTGGTTCATATTAATACATCAAATTTTGACCTTTGCTTTCATATTCCAAGGAGTTTCTTGGACTTTTGAAGGTGTCTGTTTGCCTTCACCTACCTTGAAGGATTAGGTTCCAACAAATCCCCCCCTTAATCCAAAGGGGTGTAAATGAGTCCAAGAAAAGAGAGCTGAATAAGTGGACAACTGCCAACAGCTGAACATTTTTAACTTGACAATCTAATTATGCCAAGCAATCTAGCAGAAGCTGGCATCTTCTGCTAAATACAAGTGTTGTCTAAAGTGGTAGTTTTGGATAACCACAAACCAAAGGGGCTAGTAGAATTTGATGTAGCATGAAGACAAAAGAGAACGATGCTCCATTGTACTCATGTGTTTTATGTCTAGTTTTGAAACAAGCGAGCTACAACAAGTGATTCTAAACTGCCATGTTCGACTGAGCTCCAGATTTTGTGGTTAGACTAAAACCACACATTTAGCATAAGACTTTAACTTTTTCTAGACATCAGATGGTGGTATGCAAACCACCACTTTCTAGAGAACCGTCGAGCCTTCACACCAAGTTCTAGACAAAATCTCTGATCCTTCATGCCAAGTTCGAGATTTTTTGGTCAGCCTTAAACCATCCACTTAGTAGAATATTTCAGCTTTTGCTATCCCCTTTGGTTGGTGGTCAGACAAAACCACCTCTTTAGAGAGAACTTTTATTTAGTAGGAGAAGTTAGCTTCTGCTAACTTTCTTGACAATTCAGATTGTCAAGTTGGAAATGTTTAGCAAGTGGTAGCTGTCCACTTCTAGTTATTCAACTCTCTTTTCTTGGACTCATATACACGCCTTCGGATTAAGGGGTAATTGTTGGGATTATATCCCTATTCACGTAAGGATAATAACAAAATTTATTGGTCTATATGAAGAGTCACTCAAGATTCCAAGAGTCCTCTTCGAAGTTGAACCCAAGAGACATTCTCATTGTATAAAGATTAAATTTACATCTAATTAATGAAAATAGTGTGCTTAACGCCAATTTTTTTTCTTTATGGTTATTCATCTTGTGTATTTGGCTTGTGCTTATCCAATTTGATTATCTTCCCATTAGGGTACCTAAAAACTTATTTTATAGGTTTTTGTGAGAATTTTTCTCTTCCATTCTTGCAAATACATAGAAAAAATTATGTTGGAACCCTCGCCCTCAAAACACTGTTGTATGTTTTGGCTGGCCTACCTAAAAGATAAGAAGAATTGTGACCTACCCTTATGAAGTTGTTAGGAGGGAATTATTTCTAGTTGTATAACTTCTGAATTGATTCTCTTGGACAATGTGTAGTAGTGTTTTGTAATGTGTCGATGTAACAATCACATAAGAGTAGATAACATAACACTTTGTCAGCCCACAATGTTGTGCTTGTTCTCTAATTTGTGAGGGAGGATGAACTAAAAAGGTCTTCATGTCTTAATTTTCAAAGAAGAGAATATCTACAACATCTTGGTTGTATCAATAAATTCCCATATTACCAGACTCAGAATCGACAATAAATCAACGAGGCAAAAGAGCGAAGAGTTTGAATCGGATCAAGAAAAAATCGTGAAAAAATTGGCAAATACAAAAAATTAAAGATAAACCTGTATTTCGAATTAAAAAAAAACATTTTTCGTAAATATTCAAAATAGCCATATCCATATACTGCAATATATCAATAGAGTCCAAAATATATCAACTCTCATAAAAACTAAAATTGATTTTTTATACCCTAGTGTCGGCGGTTGAGTAAAATTGTTTTTTTATACCCTTAGTCATGACTCATGACTCCTATGTCGAGTCTGTTCGATTCTATATTCTAAACTCTTACCTTTATTTGTGGCCATGAATCCTTCATTCCTAACCTGCTGCTAAGTGCTGAACAAAGTGTAAAAGATGAAGCAATGATAGTTCATCTGCCCTTTGTTGTTTCTCTTTGCAGGAGTGATCATGTCGCCCAAAAGTTCGAAGCAATGCCAGAGCGACTTTGAAATGGTGTTTTAAAGGAAAATTCATTACATGACAAGGGAAAATTGCTTCCCCAACTCATCGAGTCAAGTTTAAATAGGTGGTTTATTCCAGTTCAATTGCATAAAATTGAGAAGCTCGAGTTTGACTCGGGACAAGTTGAATCGACTCGTTTAGCTACCTATCCGAGTCAAACTCAGAATAATCATGATTCAAATCACGATTCCTGTTACTATGAGAAATTCCTCATAAAGAATTCTTTCATGGAGGAAAAGGAAGATCTTGCGCGATCCGGTTAGACTTCTTTCCGCACACATTCATGCCGTAAAGGGATTGTCACGAGAGTGGGGGCTCTGTGAAGAGAATAACCCCTAGGTATTATGATGGCTGGAAAGGAAGAGCCTGAGCATTGGTAAGAACTTGGAGGAGGTGCTAGGCCCTTAAGCCAGAGCTATCATTAAGAACCCAAGGATTTGTTGGGATTTGAAGTGGGGCTTATCAGATCCTGGTTGAGAGATGCTATACAGATAAGTATTGGATTACTTGGAATATCTTGGTTGATTTTATGTAATTACACATGTACATAATGATTCATCTAAGATTTTGAAAATCTTGTTAAGAAATAAATCCTGCGAAAATGAATTTGACATGTGAATTAATCTGTTATGGTGCCTAGAAAGAAAGTGCCTGAGCATTGGTAAGCACTGGAAAATGTGCTAGGCTCGTAAGCTAGAGATTCCATTAAGCACCCAAGGAGGCGTTAGGCTCTGAAGCGGGGTTGACAAGATCTCAGTTGAGATATGTTACACAAATAAGTATTTGGTTTACTTATCAAACTTTTGTTGTTGTTGATTTTCTATAAATATACATGAGCATATGATGCCGCCATGATTTTGAAAATCTTGTTATAGATTGCATCCTATAGGAATGAATCTGACATATGAATTAAATTCATTGTGGTGTTCGGAAAGGAAGCACCTGACCTTGGTAAGTACCCAGAGGAGGTGCAGTCTCTTGAACAAAACTGCCATTGAAGCACCCGAAGAGGTGTTGGGCTCAAGAACGGAGCTGTTAGAGCTCGGTTGCGAGGTATTTTCAGGTGATCCGAGGCTTGCAAAAAATGGGATACCTTTTAATGCACACCCAAGTGTGGGGTGGGATAGGGTTGTGAGTGCCATGGTTGTATAAAGCCAAGTCGGATACCTTTGGAACCAAAAGAAGATACTTATGTGGATAAGTATTTGGTTCACTTGGCAACTTCTAGTTGATTTTATGTCAATATACATGTGCATGTGATTCATTTATGATTTTGGAAAATCTTGTGAATACTGACATGGGAATTGACTCATTGCTTGGGGCTTGAGAATAGGTATTTCTAGTTTCGAAAGACACAGGAAATGTTCCAAGCTGAGGAGAAGGATTCTCCAAGACCAAAAAAGCTCCTGTGGTGTGTGCTGATAAATGCAAGCAAGGAATTGAAGAGTTCCACATCGTGCCATTGGACAGATAAAGGTGCAAAAAAAGAACTGCAGTCCTGAAGAGGCTACATGGGAGTTGGAGGATTCCATGCGATTGGAACATCCATTTTTGGTTCAATTTTGTAAAGCACTGAGGACAGTGTTGTTGAAGGGGGAGGGGAATGTAACACCCCGGTTTTGAGCCCGGTTGCATTAAAAATGTATATGATGTATATATTGTAATTAATCATGGTGAGGAGCTAAAGGAAAAATACCCACCAACGATTTAGCGTTTTATGTTTCGATGATTAAAATCGGTTCCAACGGTATTTTGTGCTAGAAGGCACATTATAATTTTGGACATCATGTAAATATTCAATTTAATTAAAATACCCACAACCAGCTATGTCAATGCAACATTAAAGAGATGGGGGCATGATTTCCTAAGGATAAGTGGGGGGGGATATTCAGCCTCTGAGCCAATGTGGAAAAGCCAAATGTCTATGGGAGGACCCATCAAGCGTTCAACTACATTCTTGTCTTATTCAACGAGCCACTTAATTCTCCAAGGATTTAGTTGGGGCAGTTATTTCCTTGCGGATTGGGAGGTATAGGCAGCCGTAGATTTGGAAGGAGCTGTCATTTCTGGGCAGGGTCGTAAGCCTTTGACCACACACATTACCAAGGGGATATCTCTCACCCATTATCCCTCACATGGAAGAAAGGAGCGGATTACTCAATCACACAACAGTCTTTCCTCACTCTCACGCATCTGATTTTCCTCATGTAGGCGTTCTATTCCCCACTCCTGCATCCTCCATTTCCCAAGGCATGTTTTTGCAGTCTGCTCCATTTTCTCGCATGGTTGGAGGATCCTTTTTGGTAATTCCCAGTGGATTGGGGAAGTGACCATGATTTCTGGGTGTTTGATGAACCGTTTTGGCCCACGTGAAGCCACATAACATTTTTGAAATGAATTGCACGGGCTAGGTCGTTTTTCCCAATTCCCACTATCAAATTTGGCTCCCATGACGTTTTTCATCAATCCCAAAAATTGTATTTGCTGTGTATGTGTATTTTGTTTTGGTCTGAACTAGTTTGGAGTGGAAATGGGGTTTGAACTAGCTTGGTAAACCTAGTGTAGGAAGGAAACTCACAGATAGATCTAGAGGGGCTGGTTTTCTTCTTTGCACACCCTGAATAACACTAGAATGGAAGGCATAGCCCGAGGGACTGTGTAGCAGAGAAGGGGATGCTTCCTTGTGTTGGGTGTGTGGATGTTTTAAAATCTAGGCTAGATATGGTGCAGGTGTCCATAGCTCTGTGGTTGAGCTCACTAGCTTAACAATTCGACCTTTCCAATTCCTTAGCATCTTGATAAACCCAAATTGTAGTTTGGCTTGGCTGCATTTCGATATATCCTAGGCTAGGTATGAGTCTATTAGTGTTCCCTTATTCCTTGTGGGAATCATGCGCAACTTAGGGGTGGCAGTGCTGCTGAGAGATTGATGAGAACACTAGCCTATGGTTGGGTGGAATGTTACAGTGACATAGCTGGTTGCGGGATAAGACTCTTCCAAGATAAGTATCTCTTGTATTTAATCTCCGCATTTGTATTTTCCTAATGAAATTTGATGAACATGTTGAATGCTTGAATGAATTTTGCTTCTGCTGTAGATTGCATTATGTGTATGTTTATGTTCATGTTCAATGTATTTTATTATCATGTTCATGGGACTTAAATTTCCCGGATTAGATAGCATTAAGGTCAGTTTCCCTCTTGGGTAGAAGGGAGGGGACATGAGAATCCTGACTTTGGCACGTTGATGGTCATGAATTGACACGGGCTAATAAAACTTCACAAAATATTTCTCGACTTGCCGATCCTAATGTTGACACGTCAAAATTCTGAAGTCAACATCGAAACTTGTCCACAAACTTTACAAAACAATCCCAATTCTTCTGAATGGGTAAAACCATTGCATCGATCCTTAACGAAACTTTGAGAAATCTTCATTGCAAAACCTATAATGTTTTGACGGGTTGAATAACAAGGTTTAGAAACCTATCCAACCTACTAAACCGGTCAACACACAAACATGCTTAATCATTGAGGAAAAACGACTAAGGAAACACAACCACATGTTGCAAAACAACCATTTACATGCTTCCAATAGACCCCCAAATCCTCAAACAACTTATGAATTCTTAAGCAAATTGAGTAAAAATAATAAACACTTGCACTTCTTAGCATATGTTATCTAATGGAGTTTTGGACCAAATAAAAGCATCAAATTATATTCCATTAAACTAAAAACTAATGACGGAATTCTAAGCACATTACATTTAACAACACCCAACAAACTATTAACAACTTTAAACAATTACAGACTTGGGGAAACATTGGGAAATTTAAAAAACTAACAACCTTTAATATAAACAAGTATTCACATGATAACTAAGGAACAAACTCCTTTATCCTACAATACCAATAATGAAGGAATTCGTACCTAAACAATCAATCATTAATCGGTTCCCACAACAAGCCATATAACCATTTCTTTATCAAACATTTACATTTTAATCAAAAGACTATGAAACTAGAATGAATTGCACACTAATCCCCTTCCTTTATAAAGAAAAACAATCATATCCTTTGGAGCCTATTGGATTGGATATTGAATGTCGATCTAAGTGTTAACTCATTTAGACAAAAAACAAAAGCAACCTTTGGAACCTATTGGATTTTTCTCCAATGTCCAACTAAGGAATAATTCACATAATTAACTTATTCATGTCAAACATCATGAACAAGACATATAAAAAATATCTTGTCAAAATTCTTATAATTTGTCAAACAAATTGCCATTTATAATTTAGGCATTCATTTATGAGAAACATACACATTTACTCTATCACAACAAGATACATTTATCCATTTTAGAATTAACATCAATTTCATGCACTTATCTGAAATCAAACTATCTGGCAACCAGTTTCATGGAAGCCATGCTCCACCCAACCTTAGGTAGTTGTGCTCATAAATACTTCAACATAACTCCGCCCTTGAGCTGAAACTCATGCATTCACTATAGAATTCTCACCACTCCCAAGTTTCTCAGGTTTCCTCACTTGACAATAAAGATTTTATGGATTACTAATAAATCCATGTGAAATAATACAATTCATTCCCTTAGCTTACTTCTATCAGCACAATAGTGAAAACCATCACTGTCCTGAATGCTTAGAATTACACTAAGTTAACTTCATGCATAATTTTCCATTTCACTGATACAACTAGAGGAGAAAATAAACATAGGAGTTGGAAAAAAAAGCCTTGCAATTTAGGTTTGGGTTCACAGGATTTCCCACCAGCTCAACGACCACTGCATACATTCAAAGTTGGATAATTTCTCTAAGGATTTGGACATGTTTTCTCAGTCCACAAGTAATTCCAATTGAGAAACAAATCATTATTCTTAGCTTCACCTATCAGGTTGTTGCGCACTGTGCTCAAGTTTCTGTGCACTGTGCATTCAACACCCCTCAAACAAAAATTTGCTTCTGCATTGTGCTTTATCACATTCAATGCAACATACTAAATTCTCCTTTGTGTATTCTCTGTCACAACCAATATGTTCTACGTTACAGGAAGTCGATGTTTCTCACACACTTCTTCCACGATTCTCCTCTGCAAATTCAACATACCACCTTCCAACAACTTTGCTCAACACTGATCATTCTTCTCATAGACTTGCATGGATGGTTTTGCTCTTCTTCCCATTTTAGAACTCCGGCCTCCTTCCCTTATCTCGATTCCATCAACTTTTGTATGGATCTTTTAATTCCAAGCAACACTTGTTAAAGATACAACTAATATCTACTTATCCATTTCCTTTAAAACTCAAACGAGGGATAAAAATATATTTAATTGTTACTGAGAAACTACACATGAATTTATTTTACTAGTATTGCAACAAAAAGTAAATACCGAGAAACATCCACAACATCACATAACTATAGACATAATGTTTTGGGTGTGGAAACCCCCGGATAAAACCCAAGATGGGAAAACTAATTCAACAACCAGATATAAATTTGTATTAAGAAGATATGGAACAATTACAACCACTAGATAAATTCACCAACTTGGCGAAATGGAACCTCTGCTAAATCACTGA
This sequence comes from Pseudotsuga menziesii, assembly GCA_001517045.1. Classification (NCBI taxonomy): domain Eukaryota; kingdom Viridiplantae; phylum Streptophyta; class Pinopsida; order Pinales; family Pinaceae; genus Pseudotsuga; species Pseudotsuga menziesii. The sequence continues at coordinate 1,359,976 of LPNX010671721.1, forward strand.
GCAAACCCAACAACAAGGTACGACCACCCTACGCAGCTATACGACTGCTGCATCAGCAGTACGACCCTCGTGCGTTAGTTGTATGAAATCCGTACGATGCTGACGTCAATAGTACAGAATCCCTACGTTAGTTGTACAACATCTATATGAACCTCATTTGTTGTGTACGGTTCTCCCTCAATGTGATCTGTACGGTTTGGTGTTCATCCTGATAACATGACAAATCCTTTAGGTGTGTCCCTCTATATTCTCAACAAACTTCTCCTTTTGATTTCTCTCTCTGTTTGTATCTCTGCTGTGTATGTTTCCTCTCCACAAAATCCCCTTTTAAATCAATGGCTAAGCAAAAACCCAAACCCTCAATATGGATCAATTTATGTGATCCTCTGGTGAGATCAATGGCCAAGATTAGATTAGCCATCACTTAAATTATTTCACTTTTCACTTTATAAAAGTGATTCCATTAAATCAAAATCAAATAGAATAATTAATGTGTTTTCCTAATTCCAAACTTAGGATAGTCACATTAAATACATTTGGATTCCTGTTTAATGTCTTCCTAGCACGCATGGACACATGTAATGCTAGAAGGCCTTCCTTGTTGCCACTTTCTAACACCCCCTCTCAACAAGAAAGGGATTGGGTAGCAACCCCAAACTTTCTTTGAACTTCACAAAACTGTGTCTGCAAAGTTCCTTGGTGAAAATGTTCACCACATGCTCATCTATCTGTATGTGCTCCAATCGAATGGTTCCTCTCTGTAGACAATTTCTCCGGAAGTGGTACCGAATGTCTATGTGTTTTCTTTCATCATGGAACATTGTATTTTCAGATAATCTGATTCCACTCTAATGGTCATTGTTAACTATTGTAGCCTCTAGCTCACACTTGAACAACCATGAAATCAACTTCATCAACCACATTCCCTCAAAAGCACGCAAACTGGTTTCCATGTACTCATCCTCTACTGAGCTCAATGCAATTAAATTCTGCTTCCTGCTAAACCAAGAGACAACCCTTGATCCAATGCTAAAGAAACAACCTGAAGTGCTCTTCCAGTCCTCTACACATCCTGCCTAGTCAACATCTATGAAGCTTTCTAACTGTGCACTCCCCCTGTTCTCATAAACTAACCCATACTCAACTGTACCTCTGATGTAGTGAAGTATGTGCTTTGCATTCGTCCAATTCACTCTCCAAGAGTCCACCATGAGCTGGCTCAAAGAGTTGAATGTAAAGCTAATGTCTGGTCGTGTGTTACCAAATACATGAGCGATCCGATAAGATGGTGATACAAGGTAGGATCAAATTCATTTGACTCTGATGTATCAATCTTCCTTCAGTTTGAAACTAGAGGTATGGACATAGGCTTGCAATCCACTATCCTAAATATCTTCAAGATCTCCACTGCATACTTCCCATGTCCAATGAAGAAGCACCCATCTCTCTTCTAAATCTCCAAGCCTAGGAAGTAATGCATCAAACCATGGTCTTTCATCTCAAACTCAACTGCAAGGTTGGACTTGTAGTTGTCAATCAGTCTCTCATATCCTGTAAGAAATATATCATCTACATATAGTACTAGTATGAGAGGTACCTCACTTGACAAGAAGTATAGGTTGTTTTATGCCCCACTCTACTAGAATCCCATCTCCCATAGATAGTTGTCTATCCTCGAGTACCATGCTCAAGGTTCCTGCTTGAGACCATAAAGAGCTCTTTGTAACCTGCATACATGAATTTCCCTATTCTCCATATCAAATCCCTTTGGATGCTCTATGAATACCTCCTCCTCTATAACTCCGTTGAGGAAGGAATTATTGACGTCCATCTAAAGGACACACCAACCCATATCTGCTGCTAATGAGATAATGGTCTGAATAGAAGAATACATGGCAACATGGGCGAAGGTCTCTTCATAGTCAATATGATTTCTTCTGTGAAAACCCCTTTTCCATGAAGTGCGCCTTGTAATTATCCATGCTTTTGTCTACTACATTCTTCACCTTGTAGATCCATCTAGATCCAACCACCTTTTTACCTTATTTCCTTGGCACAACCTCCCATACATGATTCTTTAGGATTGAGTCATACTCCTCAACCATGGCCTCTTGCCACACATCATGTTGTGCAACCTCCTCAAAAATGGAAGGTTCATAGTTAATCAACTTCGTTATTAGTGCCATATAGCTAAGTATTTCTAGTGGTTTTCTTCGCCTCATGTAGCTCTGTGGAGGATTCACCTACTTGTAATCCTAAACTGTGGACCTAAACCTTAGGACTTTCCCTAGTGTCTACCTGTTGCAGTTGTTGGATATCTGTCTCCTGCTGCGGCTCATCCTCCAAGTCAATGACTGAAGGATCTTGTCCACCTGACTCTCTCTAACTACTAGAACCTATGCGTTGTGTTTGTATCTGTACCTGTACCTATGGATCCTCTAATTTGACCCCCGATTCCTATAATGGTTTCTCCTTTGTTGGTAAGTCAATAGATCTCCGCAAGGCTTTGTCCTCATCAAACTGGACATCCCTGCTCACAATGATCCTCTTGCGAGTAGGAATATATACTCTATATTCCTTCGAATTCTTCCGGTAACCAATAAGCAACCCCTTCTCTCCATAAGGGTCCAACTTCTTCCTAGTGTCAGCATGAATGTGACAATAACAGACACTTCCAAATATGCACAAGTGGCTCACATTTTGTCTCGTACCTATGAAGACCTCCTCGGGTGTCTTCCTCCCTAAAAATGTGTGGGGAAACCTGTTCTAAATGTATATTGCAGTCCTGTATGCCTCATCCCAAACGAATAGTGGTAATCCCTGATCAAATAACATGGCCTTGGATGCTCCTACCATTGTATTGTTCTTTCTCTCCACCACTCCATTCTGTTGCAGGGTATGAGGCACTGTGTACTCCAATTCCCTTTGACGAGAAATACTCCAATAACTCATTGGAGGTGGACTCACCCCCATTGTTTGTCCTCAATACTCGGATCTTCCTTCATGTCTGGTTTTCTATGAGAGTCTTGAACTCCTGAAACTTCTCAAAGACCTTTGACTTGGCCTTCAGGAAATAAATCCAGTTCTTCCTGGAATAGTCATCAATGAAAGTGACGCAATAGCTGTAGAAAATGAATGATTTGACAGTCATGTTTCCACAAACATATGAATGTACCAAGTGTTAAAGTATTGTAACTTCAGAAGATATTACAAATGTATTGATTGTATTCCTCTGTCAGGAGATGAGTTTGGTCATGTAAGAGTCATTGTAAACCTCCAAATGTAAGTTGGGTCAACAGTACCCAAGTGTCATTATAATAAATGTTATTTGGTGTCTTTCTAGACAAGTCGGCCCTATCAGTTAGACAAGTCGACCCTGTTAGGTCCTAGTTCAAGTCAAGTGAAGAATATAAACAGGGAGGTGCTCCCCTTCATTTGTATACACTCACTCAAACAAGTTTGCAAGAGAGAGGAGAACAAGTGCACCAGAAAGAAGAGAGAAGCAATTTTTTTGTGTTTTACACTGCTCTGGTTGAGTTCTATACTCAGGAAGTTTTGCGGGGGTTTCTCCCTTCTGGTTTCCCCGAGGAAAATCTTTGTGTGCTTGTGTTTCTGTGCTTGTTGTTCTTTCAATGATTCTACTAGTGAAAATTGTGTTAAGATATCATCTAAGCAATTTAAGAAAACTTAACATGGTATCAGAGACAACCTGAAAGGAAACAATGCATAGCTAGGGTTTGTTACTTAGAAAAAATCCCTCAACAGATCAACCTGAAAATAGGTCTCACTCAACTCGCCCCTGAAGGGAGCATATTTTTGTGAAAATAGAACTGAATTCCAAGAACTTTTAGTTTTGGACCACACACTGCTGCCATGACAAACTAGGGCTTCATTTTTCCTAAGACTCCATCATCAATTTTAGAAAAAAAAAGATATATTCTAGCTCACCTTGGGAAGGTGCATATTTTCTATTGCTTAGCCCTACTAGTGATCCCAACTGAAAAGTTAAGGTTTCTGCATCAAACCCTAGGTCATCGAAAAGAAGATCAGCCATAAGCTGTATTCATCAAGTAATTACTACTCCTTCTTATTCCATTTGAAGTTCTCATTCTGTTAAGATGAAAAAGAATACTAAGATATATGAGAAGCTTGAAGGTGTTGAAAAATTTAGAGCATGGAAGTATCAAATCATGCTTATCCTAGAATAAAATGATATAGAAGGATTTATAAAGGAGGAAGTTGCAGAACCCGAAGAAGATGAAGCTAAGTCCAAATATAAGAAGGGTATGATCATGGATAAAAGGATCATATATGACTCAATCAAAGATAACACTATCCCTCAAGTATTCTCAAGGGATACACCTAAAGAAATGTTTGATGCTCTATCCAGTCTATTTGAAGGAAGAAACATCAATAGAAATATGACCTTGAGGAATCACCTCAAAAGTTTAAGGGATCAAAATTCAGATACCATGCAATCTTATTTTATGAGAGTAGCTCAAATCAAGGAACAATTGGAAGCTATTGGTGACATGGTTAAAGAATCATAAGTTGTAATGACCACCTTGAATGGTCTTCCAAGAGATTGGGAATCCCTTATCCGAGGAATATGTTCAAGGAGGAAACTAACCAAGTTCCAATAGTTATGGGAAGAATGTGTTCAAGAAGAAGAAAGAATAGCAGCCAAAGAAGAAAATATAAATGACAATGATGATCAAGCCCTGGAAGCTCATACCAAAGGAAATAAAAATAGAAAGAGTCATGACCATCCTCCTAGAAAGAATCAAGGGTTTAAGAATTCCAAGAAAGACTTCTCAAATTATGAGTGCTTCACTTTTCACAAGTTGGGACACATTTCCATAAAATTTCCCATGAAAGCAGAAAGAGTAAAAAAGATGAAAATATTTCAAGCACATGCTGCTGAAGACAGTGATAAAGAAGATGAAGAGAAATATAAGAAAGATGAAGACTCCAGTGAAGAATATATCTTGATCTCTGCACTCACAGGTTCAGTCTCACCAGGAAATGACACTTGTCTAGTAGATAGTGGTGCTTCCAAGCACATTACAGGTTAGAAGGACTCACTCTCATGTCTTGTACAGAAGGAATCCCCACACAAAGTAATGCTTGGAGATGATTCCCAATATCCCATCAAAGAAATGGAAGACTCATCCTATAAGTTGGACTCTGGGAATTCCATGAAGATGAAGGATTCCATGTATGTCCCAGGAATAAAGAAGAACCTTCTTTCTATCTCAACCTTAGATAAGAAATGATTCAGAGTCGCTTTTGTGGATGGAGAAGTTCTCATGTGTACAAAAGGAAAAACCATAGATGATGTAGTAGTAATTGAAGTTGAAGGAGGACTCTATAGATTAAAGCGACATGTAGATTCAACATTAATGAATCATACCATAATCCCATGTGAGCTATGGCACATAGGTCTTTCTCATATACACTACAAAGCATTTCCAATTGTGAGCAAGGTTGTGACTGGTTTACTAGAGATTCCGATAGATCATGAAGGAGTGTGCAAAGGATGTGCATAAGGAAAGAGTATGAAAAACCTTTATCCAAACAGTGACAACAAAGCAAAAGGGATCTTAGATATTATCCACTCGGATATATGCAGGCCAATGCAAACCACTTCATTAAGAGGGTATGTTTACTATGCTTCCTTTATTGATGATTATTCCCACAAGACTTGGATATACTTCTTGAAAAAGAAGGATGAAGTGTTTGACATATTTAAAGATTTTAAGGCCTTGGTAGAAAACCTCTCTGAAAAGAAGATCAAGATATTGAGGTCAGATAATGGTGGAGAGTTCACATCAAGTGAATTCAATGAATATTGCAAAGAAGCTGGGATTAAGAGGGAGCTCACTACTCCCTCTAATCCACAACAAAATTGTGTGGCAGAAAGAAATAATAGATCTATCATGGAACCTGTGAAAGATATGATACATGATCGAGATCTACCAAAGTAATTACGGGAAGAAGTATCCACAACAATAGTGTATGTACATAATAGGGTCTCTCACAGTTCCCTTGGGAACAAGACTCCAGAATAGATGTTTACTAGAGAAAATATGAAAGTAATTCACTTAAATATATTTGGGTGTCCAGTATATATACACATTCCCAAGGAGAAAATATCAAAGTTAGATCCTTTGAGAAAGAAGGGATTGTTTGTAGGATATAGTGAGTAATCAAAAGTTTATCATATCTATATCCCACGATATTGTCAAATTTAGTTATGTAGAGATGTTACGTTTGACGAAGATACAACCTTCAGAAAATCAAATAAAGATAAGGAAGATGAAGATGATCATGAAACTCCCAGAGCCATAGAAATTAATAAACCATGTAGGAATGAAGACGAAGATAAAATGCCTAAGGATCATGATATGACAGAACCTTAGATCCCAGTAAAATGATCTCACGAAAGAGAAAACCTGCCTAGGCTTGTGAAGTAATCGAAGAAGCAAAAAGACACGGTGACCCAAAAGGAACCATGAGAGAAAGGAAGAATCCAAATACATACCCTAGTTATGTAGCTTTGATGTGTGATCTCGTTGATAAATAACCAACATGTTTTGAAGAAGCAGTAAAATAGAAGGAGTGGGTTGATGCAATGGTCGAGGAATACCAATCCATTATAAATAACGATGTATGGGAAATAATATCAAGACCAAAAGACAAGTCAGTGGTATCCTTGAAATGTATCTTCAAAACTAAGCACTCAGCATGTGGTAGTATAGAGAAGTACAAAGCAAGATTCATAGCTTGAGGGTTCTCCTATAAAGAAGGAATCGACTATGAGGAGACCTTTGCACTAGTGGCTAGGTACACCTGAATTAGAGCCATCCTTTCCTTGGAATCCACTATGAAGTGGAAGTTAGATTAGATGGATGTAAAGACTGCCTTTCTAAATGGCTTGATAGAAGAATAAGTGTATATTGAACAACCACAAGGGTTCGAGACTAATGATCGGGAAAAACATGTATGTAGACTCAAGAAGGAACTATATGGGTTAAAGAAAGTACCCAGAGCATGGTATGGAAGAACCAATGGATTCCTAATGCAATTAGGTTTTACCAAAAGTAAAGCAGACTCCAACCTCTACTATAAGTTGAGGGTGATGGACTTATGATATTACTACTATATGTAGATGATATATTCTTGACATGTGAATATAATCCCATCAACAAATGTAAGAAGAAGCTTGCTACAAAATTTGAAATGAAAGACCTTGGAATGATGCATTATTTTCTAGGTCTTGAAGTATGGCAATATCCATACGAGAATTTCCTAAACCAAGGGAAATATGCAGTAGAAATCCTAAAGATATTTGGAATGATATATTGAAAGGATATGAATACTCTGATGACAACAAATTTTAAGTTATTGAATGATGATACTTCATAAATAGTTGATGCCACCTTATATAGACATATTATTGGTTCTCTAATGTACTTAACCAATACAAGTCCATATATATGTTTTGTTGTAAACACCCTAAGTCAGTATATGGTGAATCCCAAACATATTCACCTAATTGGAGAAAAACATGTGATTAGGTATCTAAAGGGGACTTTAGATTATGGTCTCAGATATGCATCAAATGGAGAGATTAGATTACATGAATTTACAGATTTAGATTGGGAAGGAATTTCCAAAGATAGAAAGAGCACTTCAAGATGTTGCTTTAGTTTGGGATCATGTATGATCTCTTGGTTCAATAGAAATCATACTAGTATTGCACTTAGCACGGGAGAAGATGAATACATTGTAGCATGTTCATCCTGTAGCAAAGGAGTATGTCTTTGCAAGATGTTAGCAGGATTATTTGATCAGAGATATATGTTAATGAGATCCTTTGTGATAATCAGAGTTGTATCAGGATGACAGAAAAACTAGTGTTTCATGATAAGACAAATCATATAGAAGTTAGATATAATTTCATCTGGGATATGGTTCAGAAGGGAGCTGTAGAGCTTAAGTATGTTCCTACAGAGGAAGAAGTGGCAGATGTGTTGACTAAGCCTCTGTCTCGTGTAAAGTTTGAATACTTTCGAGATAATCTTGGTGTAGTCCGAAAATACCTCTCTCGAAAGAGGGAGTGAAGGTAGAAGGTGGAAGGATGCAGTGGTGGTAGCTCAGTCTAGAGTAGGGTAAGTCTGGCTAGGCTTGTTGGCCCGAAAGGGTTAGTAAGTCAGATGAGGCATGTTGATCCTAGGGGGGATTAGTATGTATGGCTAGACCAGTTTAACCCAAATGGGTTTGTAAGCCAAGACAAGAATTGTTGGTCCCCAGGAAGATCAATCCCTTTTACTAGGATTATTGACTCGAAAGGGTTATTAAGTCAAACAAAATTCCCGGATGGATATACCGGAGAACTCATAGTGATACTACTTTGAGATAATTAGAGGGGAAGATGTGGTTTCAGTATTGCTACATTGATAAGATGATTGTTGAGCTAATTGATGAGACAGTTTTCAGTATTGTTATACTGATGAGATGATTGTTGTATATGATTGTTGAGCAGATTGCTAAGATAGTTTCAGCATAGTTATACTGATAAGATGATTGTTGAGCTGATTGCTGAGACAGTTTTTGGTATTGTTATACTAATGAGATTATTGTTGAGAAGATTGCTAAGATAGTTTCAATATTGTTATACTGATGATTGTTGAGATAGTTTTAGCATTTCTATATTGATGTTGCAGATGATGTTTTAGTATCTATATACTGATATTGCAGATGATGTTTCAGTATCTATATACTCATGTTGTAGATGATGTTTCAGTATATACATACTAATGTTACAGATGATGTTTCAGTTGGAATAAGATGATTCATTATTCACATACTGATGTGGTAGAAGATGATCCAGTATACTCAGAAGATGATCCAGTATACTCAGAATATGATTTAGTATCCACACACTGATGTTGTAGAAGATGATTCAATATCCATTTACTGATGTGACGAAAGATGATCCGGTACGTATAGAAGATGATTCAGTATTTACATACTGATATTGCAAAAAAATGATCTAGCTGAGATCAATGATGAAGTTGTATAATGGTGTTCCAAAACTTCCTATGATATATAGAGAATCACTAGTCATATGTACTATTATGGTAGCAGTTTCTACTTTGGTTGAATACCTTCCTATTTAAGAGGGAGTGTTAACATATTGTAACTTCAGAATATATTCTAGATGTATTGATTGTATTCCTCCATCAGGAGATGAGTTTGGTCATGTAAGAGTCATTGAAATAATTTTAAACCTTTGAATGTAATTCGGGTCAATAGTACCCAAGTGTCATTATAATAAATGTTATTTTTGGTGTCTTGCTAGACAAGTTGGCCCTATCAGTTAGACAAGTTGGACCTGTTAGGTTCTAGGTCAAGTTAAGTGAAGAATATAAATAGGGAGGTGCTCTCCTTCATTTGTACACACTCACTAAAGCAATTTTGCAAGAGAGAGAAGAACAAATGCGCCAGAAAGAAGATAGAAGCAGTTGGCTGGGTTTTACACTACTATGGTTGAGTTCTTTATTGAGGAAGTTTTGCGGGGTTTTCTCCCTTGTGGTTTCCCTGAGGAAAAACTTTGTGTTCTTGTGTTTATGTTCTTGTTTTTCTTTCAGTGATCCTACTAGTGAAAATTGTTTTAATATATCTTCTAAGCAATTTAAGAGAACCTAACACCAAGTCCAAGATCCATTTAGACTTGTGCTCAATCTATGGGTAAGGTTTCCTGATGTTCTTCCCCAATGAACAACCCTTGTAGTGGTTATGCTTCTCCTCATGTACCTGAGGAACTTCAATGAATTCCTGTCTCAAATGCCTCAATGCTCCATGGTGTAAGTGTTTCATCCTTCTATGCCATAAATCACCCTGACTGTTGTTGCTACTGACTAGAGCCTTTGCAGTCTCAAAGTGTATTCTATACACCTTCCCTCTCCGGATCCAAATCTCCCGATCCAAACTCCTATCTGACCCCTTGGGCATGATATACACCCTATGGTCTCATAAATTCACCTGAAATCGCTTGTCCTCCAAGGTGGAAACAGATATGAGGATTTTAGTCAACCCCAAAACATATAATACATCAACAAAACTGAGGGGTTTTCCTAACTCTCTCTGAAATGAAATGGTGCCAAATCCTTGTGCCTGATACTGCGCATCATTACCCAGCTCAATGTGGAGATTTAATCCACACTCTTGCAAGATCTTGAAGAACCCCTTTTGTCCCTTCATGTGACAAGATTATCCAGTATCTATGTACCAAACATTGCTAACTGTGGTGATTTCCATGGAATATATCAAGAAAAAATATTCATCAATGTTTTTGAGGAAGTAATCCACCTCTGTAGATCCTGCCGTCTGGGTATTGTTCTTCTTCTTCTTGTTTAGGAACTGGGAGGAAAAGTGTCCTTGATTGTGGAAGATAAACCACTTGAACTTGGACATGTCAAGGTTCTTCTTACCACCCTTCTTTTTCTTTTCCTTACCCTTTCTCTTCCTTGATAGGGCTACAACCTCTTCATCCACAATCTATGGGGAACTGCTATATGAACCTGAACCTTGAGCCATGAGGGTCTCATTCTACACAAAATAATCCCACAACATCTCTCAATCAAGGATCTTCTCCCTAGCCACAACACCTTTGAAAAATGTGTCCCATGGCTTAGAGAAGCCATTGAGGGCTATTCAAACTAGCTCATCATCCTTATTCTTAGAGCCAACGAATCTAACCTCATCTCTGATCTATGTGAGCCTTATGAGATAAGGCACCACTCCTTCAACCTTTTTCATCATGGTACTTCACATCCTCTCTTGCAACACCATCTTTTGGTTTTTTACTCTGGTAAAGACCTTCCAAATATTTCCACATTTCCAATGTGGTCTTCTTCCCTAAAAGGTGACGGACTATGTGGTCCTTCACCCAATCCAAGATGATCAACATAAATCTGGAGTCTAATTTCTTCCATCTTGTTAACTCTGCCGGATCTATGGGCGCAACCTTCGTGGAGTCAATGTGCTCCTCTGCATCACTAACATCCAGGATTGTGATCCTTTCTTTCCAAGTAGGAAAGTTTTGAGCCCCTTGGAGTCTGTCACCAACTCTCAACTGTACAAACATAGTGAAGTGTACGTATCAAACCGTAGATATGAAACTATAGGTTTGTATCTTCAATAGATATTCCCCTGATCTATCAATATTGTCGTATTTTCTCATATTTAGCTCAACAGAGCTCTGATACGATATAAAGTTTCCTTTAAAATTCAAACTAAGGACAAAGAGTAAATTTAATTGTTACTGAACAACCACACAAGAATTTCTTTTACTAGTATTACAGCAGAAAGTAAATACTGAGAAACATCCACAACATCACATAAATATAGACATTGTGTTTTGGGTATGGAAACCCCTGGATAAAACCCAAGATGGGAAAACTGATGCAACAACTAGATATGGAATTTATATTAAGAAGATATTGAAAAATTACAACCAGCAGATAAATTCACCCAACCTGGAGAAATGGAACCTCTTCTAAATCACTAAGCAAACCCAACAACAAGGTTTGACCACCCTGCGCAACTGTACGACTCCTGCATCAGCAGTACGCCCCTCCTTTGTCAACTGTATGGAATCCGTACGGTGCCGATGTCAGCAATACAGAATCCATATGGAAGTTGTACGACCCTCCTTTGCTATGTATGGTCCTCCCTTAGCATGATTTGTACGGTCCGTTGTTCATCCTGATAACTCAACGAATCCCGTGGATGAGTGTCCCTTTGTCTTCTAAGCAAACTTCTCCTTTTGACTTCTCTCTCTATTTGTATCTCTCCTGTGTATGTGTCCTCTCTAGAAAATGTCCTTTTAACTCAATGGTTAAGAGAAAACCCTAACCCTCACTATGGATCAATGGATGTGATCCTTTGGTGAGATCAATGGTTAAGATTAGATTAGCCATCACTTAAATTATTTCACTTTTCACTTTATAAAAGTGATTCCATTAAGTCAAAATCAAATTAGAATAATTAATGTAGTTTCCTAAGTCCAAACTTAGGAAAATCACATTAAATACATCTGGATTCCTGTTTAGTGTCTTCCTAGCATGCAATGACACATCCAATGCTAAAATACCTTCCTTGTTGCCACTTTCTAACACTTCCTTCCACGATTCTCCTCTTCACATTCAACATACCACCTTCCAACAACTCTGTTCAACACTGATAATTCTTCTCATAGCCTTGCATGGATGGTTTTGCTCTGATTCCTATTTAAGAACTCGAGCCTCCTTCCCTTATCTCGATTCCATCAACTTTTGCACGGATCTTTCACTTCCAAGCAACACTTGTTAAAACTACAACTAATCTCTAGTTATCCAATCTTTTAACTCATAAACAAGTTTACACAATTAAACAAGGAGATCAAGGCTTATAAAAAATTTAAGGGGCCTTATTTTGGTCTGCAGGGTTAAATAGAGTTACAAACTTAGCCCCTAATCTATTACACCCCCCCCTCATTGGATTAGGTGAATACATGAGTACCCGATCATCTAGTGTTTTTACTTAGCCATGACCAATTTAGATTTTATAGTAACATCTAAAAACATATAATGAGTTCTTCCATCTAGGCACTCATAGACATTTACATAATTACATTTATAAACTAGGTTTTTAGTCTACGGGTGTCATATGATATCAATGACATCTCACTAAGTTTTGCAATTAGGGAACATAGAAATGGTCTCCCTTGGCCCTTTGTTGAGGAATAATCTTGAACAATGTTTAAAGGCTTTGATTGAGAGATTTAACACTTGAGTGAGATGAAGTCTCAGTTGAAAGTAAAAAACTTAATTGATTTGGTCAACAATACATGTTATAAATCCTTTGTACAAATCACATTGATTTGCACAAGAGTTTCACACTAATGTTTATACAAAATAACAATTCCTTGACATTGTGGAAAAACTACATGTTGCAAATATTGATTAGGGAAATGACATGGAATGTTGGTGAAAGGTCAAGGGATCTAGGTTTGGATTCATGTTAAGGGTTGAATCATGTTACATAATTTTGAATTCAAACTCTTAATGCCACAATGTGATATAATATTGAAGTCATGTCACAATGTGATTATTGAAATCAACTTGTTAATGCCACTCCGTGATCACATTGATAAGGGTGAATCTTTGAGTCCATCTCACTTATTGAAAATCAGAGCACGTGGAAATGATATCTATATGCCTTCTATTTATGAATAATGTTAATCCCTATATATTGTGAAAAAATATCTTAATTATTATATTATTATTGTATTTATTGATTAGGTAGACCCTTAATTGTAATTGTATGGTCAACTAGGACCTATATAATTGTATGGTATCCTATATGTATTTTTCCCAGGAAAAAGAACTTTTATTATCACAAGGAAATAAAAAACACATTCTTTAGGTGCGTTTCTGTCTTAACCCACATATCAACGAGTTGGGTGCAACTGTCACCACAACATTCAAGTCCTCTATTTAGGCCAACTCCTAAAAAAATCCAAGAGATGTAGACCCTAAGAAATGTAAGGATGGTTGGTTAGGAAAAAATGACTTAGGAGTTAATGAAAACTAATCAATTGATATAACAACATATTTGATGAGTAAATCAAATGTGAAACAAAGAAATTACTTCTATCTACTAGCATGGTAGAAATAATAGCTCCAATGCTATGGGAAAATATTCTAAGAAGAAGCATAGGAAATAGATCTTGCTACTAAGATAATTCTCACAAGCATACACAGGAAAAATATAGAGAAGAAAAGAGACTAAATCACATGAATGAAGAGATGAATACTGGAGTTTATCCTTCCATTATTTAATGATGAATAATAGTGTACATAAATAGTACATCCCTCATAGGACAATCGAGTTGTATGGAGACAACTCATAAAGCTAAACAAGGATGACTTACCAAATATGATAAACCCCCATAGGTGTTTAAATCACATCCCAAATCAGTTAATGACCTAACGAATTAGCAAAAGCATGAGTGAGTTGTTAAGAGTGATGGAAAAACATGCTAATCCTATAAAATGGAGATAAAATCATGGAGGATGGGTTGGCAACAAAAGATACCAGTTTCCTAGTTAATTAGTCTTACCTTATCCATAGAAAAGATGGATAAAGCAGAATAAAGCAAAATCTGTAGTAAAGTGCAGATACCAATTCTGGATGTCCATAAAGTGGTCAAGATCAACCCAGAATCAGAAATAAAGCATTCTTGGGGTATAGATAGCATGTGTTGACTTTAAGGTGCAAGAGGATGACAACTAATTAGCTAGTGGGTAGGAATTTAATCAAATAATGATTAAATATTTTATCCTAAGTTATGAGCGGGTTTAATAATATTCCAACAAGCATGCTAGATAAATACACATATAATCAAAGCATGCAAATGGAAAATTGAGTGTAGACTAGTGACTGATATGGGATGTTGTTATTAGTGGATTATTGAAGGGAAATTGAAGTTTTCAATATACACAAGGTACATGGAATCAAGTCTGGGTTTCATGATTTGAATGTGGTACTACATGAAGAGGGGTACTGGATTAGATTCAATGATGGTGTTCAACACAATACACCAAACGAAGGTATATCCCGACGAGTCTCGACCAATGATCACTACCTAATATGCTCCTTTAACAATAGAATTTTCCCAGGAAATGTCAATCCCCCATGGATCTTTATAGACATTGGAATGCATCTGTATGGAATATTAATTTAAGTTAATTTAGTGTGAAGTGCTCAAAATGTTACTTTGGGAGACTTGATCACAACATTACAATTTGCATGAATAAAATAAATAGAGCATATTAGCATGAAAATAAAAAAATGAAACTAAACTAGCAGGATTCCTAATTTAATAAGTGAACCGGTGCATGTATGCTATGGACATATGCAAAATTGACATCGAAAGAAATGAGAGATGGAGAAAATTAGTGTGATTAAAATCACTAAGTTTGGTTGAGTTTCTAGTCCCTTTTAATGTTGTATTATATTCTTACTGTTGATCCTTATGGCCAAAAATCAAGCTTTTACAAATTGGATTCTATTGCTTCTTTTGAGGGCTATGTGTTTTTTCTCCAAAAAATACTGAATGAAAAGTTTGGGACATCGATAGAAAATGTGAGAGAAATTGCCCCTTTCTCACTACAGATGATGACTTTCACTTATAGAATCAAAACACAACTAAGACCAATCATTAGGGGGGTTAGTACTACAAGTCTAAGCAGATGTAAGTGTCTGTAACATGCAAAATAATGGATTTCCAAAGAGTAGGAAGCAAGCTAAAACTTATCAAAAGTGCCAAATAAATGCTTTAAGGTGATTTTTGATGACATGAAACAATATGCACCAACTTGCAAGGTGAAAATGTAAGAAATCTCTCTATGCATGTGATTAATTTAGACATGCACGAACATGTATGTATCTTTCATTAACATGCAAGTACATGCAATGTTTTTCCTAGATCTACTCTTAAGATATTAAATTGCTTATCAATAAGATCTATGCATGAAAATATATCTACTTAGAATTTCCTTGAAAAAATATAGATTAATGCCTGCACAAAATTAATACAGAGGGAGTAGTTTTCTTTATAATTGGATGGTTAAGATAAAATTAATGAGGGAGGGAGAGAGAGAAAGAGAGTTGTTCCTAATCACAAATTTTGGAAATGGAGTCATCAAGGAACAACTTGAGGGCCTTGTTTTCTTGAAAAGAAGAGTGAGAGGAATATGTTGCATGGGCTAATCTCATGCTACTCAATTGGTGGGATGACAAACACAAGTAAATTCTAAACATTTACAAGGAAAGAGAGACCCTCCTTGGATTCTTCTACGTGTGTGACCTACATGGAAATAGTTAACATAGCACATTTAGAGCAAAGGAAAAGATGCTAAAAGTAATTTTCTTCACTATAACTCAATAATGGATCTATGCTAGCAAAACTATGATGCAAGATACTACTCAATGAGGTAGTAATACCCTTTCAATGACCACAATAGAATAAAAAGTACATGCATAGAAAAACACGATATGTATTACTTCCACAGAGGCATGAAACAAAAGCTACACCACACAACAATGAGCCATACCACAACTAGCCTCCAAAGCCTTTCTTTATTATTTAAATACCTGGTCTCCAAAAAAATACAATACTACAACAATCTCAAAGACAAATAATAACCAACACCAATGAGATAAATAGGAAAATTCCACTTTGGGAGCTTCTCCACTCACAAGAGGAGAACACGCCACTTCTTGGAGGATATGCGAAGGAAAAATATGGCGAATTCACCACATGAGGGAGTTAGATCTATTAATCTAAGAGCATTTGGAGCTAATCGCAAAGCTAATCAAGGATAGGATGTGCCACGTGGAAAGAGAATCTCATGTAGTATAATGTGCCCCTTGGAGGAGATACCGATGTTGACAAGGAAAGAAATGCCACAGTTGAATATGGATAATTTCTTAGGTGAGGGCGCTACCTTACTCCCGCGGATTAGGGAAAAAATTCAATGAGGCGGAGCTACATATTTTTGACTCACTAGAGCTTCAACATGAGAAGGGGCATGTTCTAGGAATATTCCTTTATTTAATATTTGATCCCCTCAACCCCTTTTTATAAAGTGTTTTTTGCATTTTTACCCACCCAAAGGGACTTAAAATGGCATATATTTTTCCAGGGATGTGGTAACTAAATCAAATTTTGACATCAGACTTTAAGGACTTAGACACCAGTGGCACATGTATTATACCATAGTTTGGATTTGTAGGTGTGAGTGAAAAAACTTCTTGGAGGAGATGCCAATCTTATCTTTGTAAGCTAGTAACCATGGGGGATTTGAAATTGTGACCTTCTATTTAAAACTTATCATCTCAATTACTCATTACCAATTGATAAAACCTCTGTGGGTGAGGAGATACCAATGTTGACAAGGAGAGCCAATTCCGCATTTGAAGATGGCTCATTAGTTAGGTGAGGGCACCACCTTACTCCCTTGGATGAGGGAAAACACTTCAATGAAGGGGAGGTACATATTTTTGAGTCCACTGGAGCTTCAACATGAGAAGGTGCATATTCTATGAATATTTCCTTTTAAATATTTGACCCCCTCAATCCCTTATTACATAGTTTTTTTGACATTTTTACCCCCACCCTCCCTCAAAGGGACTAAAAAGACATAAATTTTGCTAGGGACATGGTAACCGACTCAAAATTTGGCATTAGACTCTAAGGACTTAGACAATGACTTGTGGCAATTGTATTATAACATAGTTTGACCTTGGATGTGTGAGTGAAAAAACTAAAACAAGGACATGCCAATCATTATATGCAAACTTGTTGAAATATTCATGATGGAAGGTGTTATGATTTGAGATGTTCCATCCTATTATTGGAACTCTACCAAGCCATGGTACAACTCAATATATACATATTTATATTTATACCTCAACCTTTTTTCTGAAACAAAACTTTTAGGTTTTCTTTTATTGTTGCAGATGCTCAAGACAAATAGGAAGGATGAGGTATGACTTTCAACTCCAAAGGAATTTTCCTATTTGTATTTAGGTGTCTTGATTAAGAAATAATGGATGGAAGAATATATGGAAACAATTGGAAATATATAAGTATATAGATTAATGTTCTAATATCTATGGAAATATGAACAAACTAAGAAATTAAGGATTCAATGATTTAACAAAGGCATGACGAACATGCTAAGCAATTAAGAATTCATAATTCTTGTGAAGATTATGGCCACATACAAGTAGCATCCTAACATATTAAACAATATGAATATGTCAATTACTATTCAATACATTAAACATTCATCAGAAGGAAAAGTTTCATGTAAAATGAATCAATTCCATTCAAATATACACATCACACATATACTATGAACATGATGAAATAATTGGCTTCTTGATGCTTTTATTCATAATATATAAGAGACCCACATTTTGGAATATAGTTGAAATTACATTAAAGAGTCTTATTGATTGATACAAAATCAGAGGTAGAATATCTTGGAGTCTTTGGTCTCTCTCATGATATGTCCATTTTCCCCTTGAGACTGTTCTTTGATCTTGCACGTTGGAAAACTATTTTCTCCCAAAAATTGCTTGATCCACTTTCTGTTGTGTTCCTATTTCCTTTTATAGAGGGGAGTGCCTACTTGATATTTTTCTTTTACTTCTTGATTCTACATCTTTTGCTTTATTCTAAACATTGCTTCTCCTTTTTGGATACTCCAAATTTCTGTTGAGATTATTGTTTCCAACTACCTGATTGAATTTCCCATTTTCATCTTTGTTGAGTGGAACCCTACCATGGTGATGCCTTCCTTGATGATTTTCCAACTGTTTACCCTATTGTTGTTGAAAGAAATGTAACTTCGAAAGGTATTCTATTGTACCTTTATTGTATTATTATTATTATTATTATTCCTTTTGGATATGTTATTCCTCCATTCTGGGATGTGCTTGATGTAATTGTTCATGTAAAAGTCATGGGTAAAATCTCTGTTGTAAGTCGGGTCAATAGTACCCACAAAAGTATTTTATATTTATTGTTTTAAGTCTCCCAAGGCAATTCGTCCCCAGATGAGAGGAGAAGTTGGCCTTGTTGGGTTATTAGGATTCTCACCTAATGTGTATAAATAGATGAGACACCTCCCAAATTTGGACACACTCACAACTCAAGAAATTTCGCTAGAGAGAGAAGGAGCATTCCATCTGAGAGAGAGAAATAAGTCAAGTCTTACTCTTGGGGTCATACATTGTAATTGGTTGGATTCTATATCCAGGAATTTTTGTTGGGTTTTCTCCCCCATGAGGGGTCAAAGGACAAATATTTGTGTTCTCTTTGTGTTACTGTGCTTGTCATTCTTTTAGTGATCTGCTTGTTTTTGGAATAAATTTTTAAAAAATATAACATGGTATCAGAGCCAACCTGAAAGAATTCATTGTGCAACAACTTTTCCAATAGTACACCAAACTAGGGATTTATTTTTCGAGAAACTCTCTCCACATATCAGCGGAAAAAGGAGGGGCAATAAACTTTCCCTAGGAAGGTGCAACCTTTTGTCGAATCAATTTTCAATTCTATGGATTTTTATTTTTTGACCTACCCCTGCTATTGAGAGAAACTAGGGCATTGGATTTTTCAAGGTTCTATCCACAGATTCGGGAAAAAGAAGACATTGACTAGATAAACTTGAGGAGGAACATCTTTTTCCTTAGTTGTATTTGCAAGTGAACATAGTTGGAAAATTAGGGTTTCCTTGCCAAACACTAAGTCATCCAAAAGTAGATTCCAGAAGCAGTCTTCAAAATGGTTAGTTATCCTCCCTATATTTCCATTTAAGGTTCTTATTTATTAAAGATGAAAAAAAGTACCAATATTGATGAAAATATTGAAGGAATAGAGAATTTCAGAGCATGGAAGTATAGAGTCATACTCATCCTTGAAGAACATGACCTAGAAGGCTATGTCAAAGATGAAGCCCCAAAACCAGAAGGAGATGAAGCAAAGGAAAAACACAAGGCGCATATGGTTAAGGCTAAGAGGATCATAACTAATTCCATGAAGTATCATTTGATCCCTCAAGTATATTCAAAGTATACTCCAAAAGAAATGTTCAATGCGCTGACCAATCTATTTTAAGGAAAGAACATCAACAAAATAATGACCTTGAGAAATCAAATCAAGGGTGTGAATACTAGAAAGGAAGAAAATATGAAGTCATACTTCACAAGAGTATCTCAGATCAAAGAAAAATTGGAAGCTATTGGTGACATGGTAGAAGAAGCAGAAGTTGTAATGACCACCTTGAATGGAATCCTAAGGGATTGGGAATCTTTCATTAGAGGGATATGTGCTAGGATAAAAATGAAAAAGTTGAGTAAATTATGGGAAGAATGTGTTCAAGAATAAGGAAATTATAGCAAATAGATAAGAAAAGTTAAATGAAGATCAAGATCAAGATTTGTCAGCCCATGAAAAGAAAGGAACATACAAGAGAAAGGATCGTGTCCACCAACCTCTCAGGAAGAATCAAAGGTTTCAAAGGAACACAACAACCAAGAGATATTTCTCATCCTTTGAATGTTTCAATTGTCACAATATGGGTCATATATCAAAGAATTGTACCCTCAAAGAAGAACAATTCAAGAAGAGAAAAAATAAGTTCCACGCCCATGAACTAAAATAAGATGACCCGATTGAAGAGAAGACTAATGAATATGAATATTCCAGTGAAGAATATGTCTTAATATCATCTCCTATTGGTTCAGTGTCACATGGAAGTGGCACTTGGCTCATAGATAGTGGTTCCTCCAAGAATATGATAAGTTACAAAGACTCCCTCTCGTGCCTTATTTAGAAAGACTCACCCCACAAGGTAATTCTTAGAGATGAATTATCAATATCCCATTAAGGGAATGGGAGAAGCTTCTTACAAGTTGGACTTAGGGAAGTCCATGAATATGAAGGATGTCTTATATGTCCTAGTTTTGAAAAAATAATCTTCTTTCTATCTCATCTTCAAATAAGAAAGGGTTCATAGTTTCTTTTGTATATGGAGAAGTCCTCATGTGTCCAAAAGGAAATACAATAGATGATGTAGTTGTGATTGGAATTGAGGAAGGAGGGATCTACAAATTAAAGGGACGTTTAGATACAACCCTAACAACGAATACCATTATTCCATGTGAACTATGGCATAGAAGTCTGTTCATGTGAACTACAAATAATTTCTAATTGTAAGCAAGGTAGTAACAAGTTTACTAGAAATTGATATCGATCATGAAGGAGTGTTCAAAGAGTGTGCTCAAGGAAAGAATACCAAGAAACCATTTCCAATCAGAAACAATAAAGAAAAATATATCTTGGACATTTTTCACTCAGATATATGTGGTTCAATGTTAGCTACTTCCTTAAGAAGTT
Organism: Pseudotsuga menziesii; assembly: GCA_001517045.1. Classification (NCBI taxonomy): domain Eukaryota; kingdom Viridiplantae; phylum Streptophyta; class Pinopsida; order Pinales; family Pinaceae; genus Pseudotsuga; species Pseudotsuga menziesii. The sequence goes on from LPNX010671721.1 coordinate 1,381,001, forward strand.
ATGTTTATCATGTTTCCTTTATTGATGTCTATTCCCCCACTGACTTGGATTTACTTCTTGAAAAATAAAGATGAAGTATTTGAAAGGTTAAAATAATTCAAGGCCCTTGTAGAGAATATATTTGAAAATAAGATCAAGACCATGAGATCATATAATGGAAGAGAATACACTTCAAATGAATTCAAGGATTTCTGCAAAGAAGCTGGGATTGATAAGGAGCTCACCACCCCCTATAATACTCAACACAATGGAGTATATGAAAGGAAGAATACAACTATCATGTAAGTAGTAAAATCCATGATACATGATCAGGATCTACCCATGCACTTATGGGATGAAGCAGTGAGGACCACATTTTAATATTGCAGAACATCATATCCCACAGTTACCTTGGGAAAAAAATTCCAGAAGAAATGTTTACAGCTGAGAATCCTGAAGTCAAACACCTGAATATATTTGGCTGTCTTATTTACATACATGTTCCCAAGGAGAAAATATCAAATTTGGACCCTTCAGGAGAGAAGGGAATATTTGTTGGTTACAGTGATCAGTCGAGAGCTTATAGAGTCTACATCCCAGGTTACCGTTAAATCGATATTAGCATAGATGTTACATTTGATGAAGATGCAGCTTTTAGTAAGTCCATGATGAACCATGCAAATGAGGATCATGAAGAGGAACATGAAGCTCCTAGAGTTGCAGAAACCAGATTACCAGTTCGATATGTTGAAGAAGAACATATACTAGAAGACCATGACATGGAAGATCCTGAAATACCTTTGGAGACACCTGATGAGATGAACTCATGAAAGTGAAGACCAACTTGGGCTCATGAAGTAATTCAGGATGTAGAAAATTATGGTGCTCCAGAAAGAAATCTAACATAAATATAGAAACCAAGGCCATAATCCATATATGTGTCCTTGATGTGCAACTTTTTTGATGGCGAACCCACTTGTTTTGAAGAAGAAATAAAGAAGAAGGAATGGATGAATTCCATGGTCTAATAATACCAGTATATCATAAAGAACGATGTTTGGGATGTGGTGCCAAGATTGGAAGACAAATCAGTAGTATCTCGGAAGTGGATCTTCAAGATAAAAAATTCATTAGATGGAAGTATTGAAAAATACAATGTAAGGTTCATAGATTGAGGGTTTTCTTAGAAGGAAGAAATTTATTATGAAGATACTTTTACACGAATATCAAGATACACCTCAATAAAAAAGATCGTTTCCTTGGAAACCAAGATGAAATGGAAGCTACTCCCAATGGACGTAAAGACGACTTTTCTAAATGGTGATAGAAGAAGAAGTATACATTAAACAAACACAAGGATTTGAAACACATGATAGGAAGAATCATACATGTAGAATAAAGAAGGAACTATATGGGTTGAAGCAAGCACCTAGAGCATGGTATGGAAGAATTGATGGCTTTCTCATGACCTTGGGAATTACCAAAAGTAAAGTAGATTCCAACCTTTAATATAAGGTTGTAGATTATGGGATTATGATATTATTGTTATATGTGGAAGATCTATTTTTCATAGGAGAGGAGAAACTCATCAGTGATTGTAAGAATAAACTTGAAACATAATTCAAGGTGAAAGACCTTGGTATGATGCATAATTTTCTTGGTCTTGAAGTATGGTAGTTCCCATATGAGATCTTCCTAAATCAAAGAAAATATGTTATTGAAATACTAAAGAGATTTGGGATGATGGTTTGAAAAGAAATGAACACTTTGATGGTGACAGATTTGAAGCTATTGAATGATGATCCCTCAGAGATGACATATGTTAAAATGTATATATAGATTATTGGTTCACTGATGTATACAAAAAATACAAGGAAATATATATGTTTTGTTGTAAAAACCATAAGTCAATATATGGTGGAGTGCTGACATGTTCACTTAGTTGCAGAAAAACATGTGATGAGGTACCAAAAGGGTACATTGGATTGTGGCCTCAGATATGCAACCAATGGTGAGATCATATTACATGGTTATACAGATTCAAATTGGTTCGACAACAATGATGATAGGAAGAGAAATTCAAGATGTTGTTTTAGTTTGGGATCCAGTGTGATCTCATGGCTTAGCAGAAATAAGAGCAGTGTTTCTCTTAGTTCGACAGAGGATGAATATAATACAACATGTTCAGCCTATAGCGAAGAAGTATGGATTCACAAATTGTTGATAGGATTGTTAGATATCGAGATGGATGTGACTGATATCTATTGTGATAACCAAAGTTGCATCAAGTTGTCATAAAACCTAGAGTTCTAAGACAAATCAAAGAATATAGAAACAAAGTACCACTACATCTAGGATATGGTGTTGAAGGGAGTTGTATAGCTCTAGTATGTTCCTATAGAGGAACACGTTTCTAATGTATTGGCTAATCCTTTGTATCGTGTAAAGTTTGAATTATTTTGAGACAAGATTGGGTTATTCCAAAAATACCTCCCTGGTAAGAGGGAGTGATGATGATGATGCAATTCATGTTGCACTGGTGTGGAAGCTCTATCTAGGATTGGTATGTAAGTCTGATTGAAATATCAGTGTCGACAAATCCTAGTTGATCCTAGGGGGATCAGTATGTTTGGATAGTCTTGTTAGGTTCAAAAGTATTAGTAATCCAACAAGGCCCGTTTGATCCCCATGCAGATCGGTATGTATATCTAAGCTTGTTTGGTCCGAAAGGATTAGTAAGCCAGTTAAGGCCCGTTGGATCTACCAGAGTTTCCACCATGACGTTGCTTCAAATGTTCCATCATTCATTTGTTGATGATAATGATGTTTTTCCATCATTCATTTGTTGTTTTTGTTCCATCATTTCTATGCTGATGTTTTCCCAACATCTCTATGCTGATGATGCAGATGATGTTCCAACATTCATTTGTTGATGATGTTGTTTTTAACACTAACATGCTAATGATGTTGTTGTTCTAGTATTTACATAGTTATGTTGCATATGATGATGACGATCTAGTATTCACATACTAATGATGCTACAGATGACGAGGATGATCGAATATTCACATAATGACGATGCTATAGATGGCGACGATGATCTAATATTCACATACTGATGATGATTCTTATGTTGATGATGATGATGATGTCTCATGATGAATATGATGATGTTCTGTGATGATAATGTTTCATGATGATGACGATGTTTCGTGATAATTTTCCCTGATGATGATGATGTTCCATGATGATGATGTTCCATGATGATGCTGTTTCATGATGATGATGTTCCACGATGATGATGTTCTGTGATGATGATGTTCTGTTGTGATGTTCCATGATGATGATGTTATGTGATGATGATTTTCCATGATGATGATGCTTTGTGATGATGATGTTCCACGATGATGTTCCATGCTGCTGCTACTGCTGATGACATTCCATGATGATGTTCCATTATGATGTTCCATGTTGATGCTGATGAAGATGTTCCATGTCGATGCTGATGTTTGAGATATATGTTGTTGTTGTTGTTGTTTCAAAAATTCATATCACATATCCACTAGTTAGTTGTACAATTGTTGTTGTTGATGCTGTAGGATATCTTCATTGTTAAGAGGGAGTGTAGATGTTATTGTATTATTATTCCTTTTGTAGATGTTATTCTTTTGGTTGGGGATATCCTTGATGTAATTGGTAATGTACAAGTCATGAGGTAAAACATCCATTGTAAGTTGAGTCAATAGTATCCACAAAAGTATTTTATATTTATTATTTTGAGTCTCCCAAGGCAAGTCGGTCCTAGTTGAGAGGATAAGTCGACCCTGTTGGGTTATTAGGATTATCACTTGATGTGTATAAATAGATGTGGCACCTCTCTCATTTGGACACACTCACAACTCAAGCAAGTTCGCTAAAGAGAGGAGTAGTCCATTTGAGAGAGAGGAAACAATCAAATATTAGTCTTGGGGTATTACACTGTACTTGGTTGGATTCTATATCAAGGAAGTTTTGTTTGGTTTTCTCCCCCAAAGGAGTTTCCTAGGATAGATCTTTGTGTTTTCTTTGTTCTACTATTATTGTCATTATTTTAGTGATCCTCTTGTTTTTGGAATACATTTTTAAAAAATATAACAATTGTTTCCTTTTTTCTTGCTTATATTCATATAAGAACGAGTTGCCTAACCTGGTCTTTGAATTTATGTGTAGGTGGTGTTGGAGATATGTCCAAGTTGGATGTATGTAGGTGTGCATTTTAATTATCAATTAGATATCTTAATAGGAAAAATATTGTCTTGGGAGTCCACCTTGAGCGAGAAAGGAACTAAATATTTGAAATACGATGGAATATTTGATGGGATATTTTGCTTTACGGTGGATCTTGGATACTCCAGTGAATCTTTGAGGAATCATTTTGGAGATGGAGGAGTACCCCTAACGTGAATGGTTAATATGATTAGGTCGAAATGTGCTTAGTTAAATATGATCCATTCATACAAACCCATTTGGTTTAACCCCCTTGCATTTATTCTAGTATGAATGGATCAGATTATAGGATGGTAAAGTGCATGATTATAACCTGACTGTTGGTGCAGGGTTCCTCCATTTCACTTATCGTGCAACTTTATCGGTGTGAACGATACAAATATAACATTTGGAAGGTGTGCGATGACATGGAAAATGTACACATTGAATCTTATTTGTTCATGCATTCTTGCTGCTTCAGAGAACAGTAAACTAGTTCCTTTGTGTTAGGCTATGAAGTCTCCCCCTTCCTTACAAATTATTTGGGTCAATTATGGTACCAACATAAGGGAAGAATAGGAGATCACAAGCATTTACAATATCATCAAAATCTTTCCAAGAATAACAAGTATCCTCACAAGCCTATTCTATCCAACATTGGATAGGGATAGCAAAAACATATGTATCATGAGACAACCAACAAAAACCCTCACATTCATCCAAAAGGTTTAGTATTCTCACATGATAAAAATTCATTGTAATAATATTAGCACCAAGATGCTCTAAATTGTGAAAAACTTTGTATGTGAAGATAACGACTGAAAATGACCCTCCATGGGTTGCATCAAATTTGTCTTACCAATGATAGTGAACTATTGTCCCAAGTCTGTATCATTAGTAATTGTACATGGTTGGAAATGATCATAGGAACATTATGAATGTGCCTATTCCAAACTAGGCTGTCCAAATCCCTCAAAATAAACACCCCCTTCTATGGATATATCAAAAATGTTTTTTTTCTTCTTCTAAATATGTCCAATGATCATTATCCAAATCATTATAAAAATATGGGAGTCCTCATCAATAGTAACATACTCCTAGTTTTCCCTATCCTCATTATAAATAGTACAATCATGTTCATAATTATCATCCTTAGAAGACTTAATTTCAAAAATATGAAAAGGGGATAAGCTTGCCAAACCCTCATCACCATTAGGAGAACAAAGAGGAGTGTAAACATGCACCTGTCAAACCTCATCATGAATTTATTCATGAGATTTCGCAAGGGATTCTTTCTCTGAAATTTGACATGTATTCTTAAGTAGGATTGCCACAATATCCTTAATGATATTTTCACTCTTGCTCTCTTCTTTTGAATCAAGATGTGCTTTGTCACTACTAGGAATGTAGGGAATAAAATATTTAATAACATTCACAGTCTTGTCCTTTTCTTCAGAAGGAATTCTCAAACCAATCTAGAGCATCATCCTTTAAAATACATAAAAATACCCTCATTAAATCATCTTAATGAAAAATATTGAAATGGGTCACAATTTTGATGAAGGCTACAATGTGAAGGTCAAGCGATTCACCATATCCTTGATATGTAGCAGTGAAATCAAACACCGTATATGGATCATAGCCTTCATTTGGACATCTAGGGATTCCTGAAATTCAATATGAGGGAATACATTTTGATATCCAAAGATCATGATCTTTAACTTTGGAATCCATCTAAAAATGATGTTATAAATATAAAAATGTAGTAGATTCATACCTTGTACCAAATTGTTCTAGTGGAGTGATACAAAAATAAGCTTGAGAGAGTTTTCAAGGTGTCATATGTGCTCATCTCTATACAATACATATTCAAAATTTGCAAGGAACATGGTTTAATCCCTTAATGGAGTTTCCATGTGAAAAAAAATGCAACAATAATCTCTCGCAATTTTTTTTTTTGTAAATTATTTGTTATAAAATTGATAAAAATAGTGGAGTTTCCAAATTAAATATTAAAAGATCTACTCTATTACATTAAAAGAAAAGTAAAAAAAGAAGAAGAATAAACAAGGTCATTCATTATGGGATGATAAAAATATTTTATCCTCAGCAATGTCATCAACATGTTGCCTCCTTACCCACATGTGAACGTGATAAAATATCAACTCCATGAGGGAGACCTTGGGGGAAACTCAACAAGTTGAGTGTAATTTTCATCAAAACACTCGACTCATTTTTTTAGGTCAACTCCTAAAAAAGCCAAGAGAGGTAGACCCTAAGAAACCTAAGTATTGTTTCTTTGGAAAAACCGACTTAGGAGTTCATGGAAACTAAGCAATTAATATAGCACCATATCTGACGAGTAAATAAAATGAAAAAAAAAGTAATTACTTAGATATACAAGCATGCAATATAGATAAAGATATAATCAAAGTATGTGAATGGAAAGTGGAATGCACACTAATGCTTGATGTTGGAGATTTTCATTTCGTGGGAAAATTCTATGGTTGAGGGAGCATATTAGGTAGTGACTGTTGATTAGGAATCATCAACATACACCATCATTTGGTGTGCTATGTTGGAAACTCCCAACTATTCCGATATCATACCCCTCTTCGTGTAGTACAAAAATTGACATCATTGAACCCAAACTCATTTTCACAGACCTTATGTATATCAGATACTCCCATTTCCCTTTTAAGAATAGACTAATAAAATCATCATATATGAAGCAGTAGTAAGCATTCCATTTTCCATTTACATGCATTGATTTAATGTGTATTTACCTTGCATATCTAGTAATTTGTTTGTTTTTCATTTTGATTTAGTTGTCAGATATACCGCTATATTAATTGCTTAGTTTTTGTTAACTCCTAAGTTTCTTTTTCCAAAGAGACCATATTTATATTTATTAGGGTGTACCTCCTTTGGATTCAGTTTAGGAGTTGTCTTAAACAGAGGAGTTGAGCATTGTGGTGACTGTTGCAACCAACTCGTTGACTTTACCCTAAGGCTGCCCTACGTGAGTTAATATTTTCTCACGTTCATGTGTGGGTTAAGGAGAAAAAAAGGTGCATGATGCACACACAAAAAAAGTTTTGATTTTAATAAGTCTTACATAAACAAATAAATGAGCATTAAATGAAACTCAATATAAATTTACGGTTTGAAGTAGTCCTCATTCTTTTGTTTTTTACTTATCTTTTTCTTTACCTTTTTCCACCCATTTCTCACAGATTTTGCTACCACCAACTACATCTTGTTTTCAAAGGGTATGATGATTATTGATGTACCTTGATATTTGTATGAATCAAAACTCTTATATTCATGTGCTCTCCTCTTTCCTATTGTTGAAACATCCTAGTTGTTTACTTCCCCTTGGTCATCTTGCAATTTGTCATATACACGAGTATTTTCCTCAAACTTATGTTTGTATTCATTCCTTTCATTATTCTCTCTCTCTCTCTCTGTCATATATTTCACATCTAACTCATAGGGTTCCTAAAGAGGTATCTTCTCTATATAGTTCCAAATTTTGTGATTGGTTTTGGTCGCCCTTGTTCCAGTATACGTGGTACAATATTGTGGTCAACTGTTTGTAGATTCTATGTTTGTTGGCATGTTTTGCATCAAGAAGTTGTGTTATCATACTAAAAAGTATTCGTGCATTTGTATTTTACCCACCGAAGGATATTTTATCTAGAATAGCACCACTTAAATCAACTTTGACATCAATGCATGCAAAGGTAGCTAGAATTTTTTTTCTCTCTCAATATCTATTACCACTCAAACTAGCACACTTTTGACATTCCATAAAGGGTGGTGCTAAGAGCAGAAAATAAGCCAGAGACATGCACTGTGAACAAAATGAATTATCCTTACATTTTAGGCCAACTCCTAGAGGCCAAGGGGGGTAACTAATATAAATAAAATATACCTTCAAAACCAGTCAAGGAAACACAAAAATACTTCACTAGAAACCTCTTAACAAATATCAATGCCTTATTGAATACAAGGAGGTTTAGTAACTATTTAAATAGGATAAGAGTTAGAATTTTAAATGCACACAATTAGATCATATGAAAAAATACTTGCTTCCACTATGAGAGGAAAACCAACAAAACATGCTCAAGATATAGATCAAAACCACTTAAAATAATCCCAACTTTCTTAGGAATGCATGCCAAGAAAAGAAGAGTAGAAACCATACCTTTTAGGAAGCCAACATGTGAGTAAATTAATCTAAAAATGACGTGGCTGATGTGGTTCATGTCCTTAGAAGCCCCCAAAAATATCAAGAAGGTCAACTCAAACCACTAGATGAAGACGAAAGTGATTAGGGATACTATTAGACCTTGTGTTATCACATGTAATTTCCTATGGTTGTGGTAGGAAGTCATAGCAGTAACCATTTAAACCAATATTTAGACTGTATTCTAGCCTTAGAGTTAGAGAGGGCTCTCTCTTTGTCACATAAACAATTCACATACACCTTTAGCTTTAAACAAGTAGTCAGAAGGCATAGATTATGAGGGAAAATAGGTTGTTGGGGTTTAACAAAGTGTAAGACGGACATATAGACAACACCATTGGGCAATGAAGTAAAATATTGAAACATTCAAGGACTTACATCAAATAATGATCAGAGATAACCTTCATAGTATGAGGAAAAATAGGCATCAATATTCAACAAAATATATTTGAAGAGATGACAGGGGGAAAAGAGAAGAAGACCATGGTATCAAGAGGCACCTAGCTAGGTATGAATCTCTTGAACACTCCTTTAGCAGAATAAATAACAAAGGCTAGTAACTGCAATGGAGCATAAAAGATGAACTCCAAAACATTTACCAGAAATACATAAACAAATCCATAATCTGATGTAAAGAGCGCTTATGAGAGAGAAAATTCCTCACATACAACTAAAGATGCATTAGCAATAGATACACATACAAGGAAATGAAATTCACAGAGTAAAAATAGACTAAACAGTGAACACCATGATGAATCTCAAGAATTTAAGCTATGCTTTCATTAATTCTCCCAAGGAAAGTTACAGAGCTACAAAACCAAGCACATAGGCTTCAAAAATTAATGTCGAACAACAATCATCAACCCTTTCTTCCTCTTTCGAGGGTATATTTATAGTGTAAACAAGCTCTCGAGACCAACCTCAAAGCAAATCCAAATGCATTTAACCTAAATAGGAAATAAATCGTGTACACATAAAATCCTAACAACCTTTGATCTAGTGGATTCACCATGATCACAAAACCAAAATAGGAAAAGCACGCTGGGGCATGCATGATGGACAAAAATGGGAAATTGAACAATTGGAAAAAATGGTTGTTGGATGAAGATGATGGCTCAGAGCTTCCTTCAATGTTCTATAATGGTTTTATTCATACCCGCATATTTACCAGTGAAATCGCTTCTGGACCGTTGATCTTACCTCAAGATTCGTTCTTGGTTGTCGATTTGGGATCTGTGGAGGGAGAAAAATGGGTTGATAGATTTTCTGCAGTTCAATCTGGTCTTTCCACCTCTTCCTTATTGTTTCCAACCTTTAATCCTTCCACACCATCGATCTTTGCCATATTCATCCTCAGTCGTTGAATTGAGATCATGTTTGCAGGATTTGGAAGGTGGAAATCACAATTCTAACTTTCCATAACAAACAACTTTACCTTTTCTGCTTTTCTGCTTCTGCCATTTCTTTCCAAACCATCAATATTTAGAGGGAGCACTATGAGCCATAGATCTAGTGGAAAGTGGAACCCAGAACTTCAAATTTTTATCATCAAATTATTACGTTTCTCGTCTTTCTGCCTCCTCCCTAATGCTTCTTTCTACATCGTTGATCTGGGTGGAAGCTTTCTGGATCATTGGATCTAGCAGAAGGCGAAATATGAAACTCTAACTTTTCAAAACAATTAAACTTAGTATTACTGATTTCTGATTTCCTCCCTTCTGCACCTTTCCGCACTGTTGATCTGGGTGGAAGTTTTCTAAACCATTGGATTTGGTGGAAAGTAGAACCTGGAACTTCAACTTTTTGACACAAAACCACTTAGTATTTTTGATTTCCTATTTTCTCCCTTCGGCATCTTTCTGAACCATTGAGTTGAGTGGAAGATTTTTGGGCCCTTGAATCTGGCGAAAGGCGAAACCCAAAACTTCAACTTTTCACAACAATAAAACTTAGTATTTTTGATTTCCGCCCTTCGACTCCTTTCTGCACCATTTATATGGGTTGAAGATTTCTGGACCGTTGGATCCAGAGGATCACGAAAGGAGGAAGATCAAATTTTCATGATCGAATTCTTAAGTTTTCCAACTTCCGATCTCTGCCCCTCTGCTCTTTTTTGAACCGTTTATCTGGGTGGAATCCCTCTGAGCCGTCGATCCAGTAGATCATGGAAGGTGAAAATCGGGAGTTGAACTTTTATAACCAAATTATTTGGTACTTTCTCTTTCCAATCTCTTCCCTGCTACTCCTTTTTTGACCGTTGATTTGGGCGGAAGCCCTCTGATCCATTGATCTGGCGGATTGTGGAAGGAGAAAATCAGGAGTTGAACTTTTTATAACCAAATTCTTTGGTATTTCTGCTTTCCTATCTCTGCCCTGTTGCTCCTTTCTAAGTCATTGATCTAGGGTGGAAACGTTCTGAGCTGTCAATCTTGGACTACGGAAGAAGGAAGTCAAGATTCTACTTTTTATAATCAAATTTTACCTCTTCCGCACTTCCTCTCTCGATTTTCCTTGGGAGAAAATGATTTTTGGCCATTTGATCTATTTTGAAGATTGGATCTTCGTCGTCCGTTCTTTACAAGGCCTATCCTTGATCAGATTTTTTATACTTAGGCACATTTCCAGGTCATGCCAAAGGATTTCTTACTTTTTTTACATTCATGGCTAGGCCTCCCCAACAACATCAAAACCCCTTCTGCATACCTCTAGGTCATAATATATGAATTTTTTTTGACCCTACGCCTTCATTTTTACTTGCTTAGAACTTTGTAGGGGAATTTTTGCATATGCCTTATGTAGAAAACTTCAAAATTTAGCACAGGTTCTAACATCAACTCCAACTCAGGGATGGTATCCTCCCTGTGAGGTAGAAAATAACAACATAGATCATGTTCCTGATCCATTAAGGTGGTCCCAATCTTTTCCTGAAATCCCCAATATGCTCTTGAAAATAAAAAATGAACAGATACTGAAAACAAACTGGAAAATTACTTAAAATAAAGGCTCGCCATGTCAATATTATTTATTCCTATCTACCCTACTTACTAAGCATCAATTCTCAGTCAAGTAAATTTTGACTTCCACTGAAGCCAATCAAGAAAAATGATCCCATAAACAAACTTTGTCCTCCTGCTTGATTGAAATTGGGACATAGGAGCATAATGGTAACATGATGTGATAAAAGACATGATCCTTATTACAAACCCATAACCAACCATTCTGACTGAAAAGTATTCCTGTATATTCAGTCACAAGATCATTAAAAACATGACAACCTTCATATTTTTCCATCATTTGCATGCCATAATCATGCTTGCTCAGAAAGGGAGAACTTACTGGCCAAAGGTTATGATAAAGGGATTGATCTTTATTGTAGAGACATAACACACTATTACTACTACAAGGATTCTCCATATATGAAGCCATTGGATCATGATAACCTGCAAAATTTTCTTTTATTTGTTTGCTTTAACAAAATTGTTCCAACTGCAACTCCTCTAGCACTCTGTCAAATTGATCTTTAAAATAACCATCAAGGGAATTCTCATGACAGTTTTTAAATGAGATATCAACAACTTCATTCAAAATTTCTGAGTTAATAACTTGGTTCCTCTCATGCATTTCAAAAGGGATATCATTATGTTATTCAGGTGCATTATTTAAGTAGTCATGATCATATATAGGCATGCTGAAATATTTCTTAAAAATATCACTAACATAATGTTCAACCTGTTCATTGCATTCTTCATAAAGAAAAATAGGAAGATTCTCTTCATGTATACCACTGGGCTAATGATCTTCTTTCTTATTAAAAGAAAGGTTGGAATGCAAAGAAGGCTCTAGTTGTCCCCCCTTCTCATCTTCCTCCTTGTGATTTAACCCCTCATGACAAACTGTTGTGTATTCCATAGGATGGGATTGATGGCATGATTGATCATCTTGCTTCCTTCGATCTCTAAAAGGTTCATGGACTCTTCCATTACCTCAAGAACTATCAACAAAGAAGGATACTGATCTTTAAAATGTTCCTGGAACATTGTATGAAAGTCTCTGAGGGAACATAAAATACCTGCTGGCAGTCCCTCATACCATGACCTTGCATTTAATTCTAAACTAGTCATGAACATTTCCATTAAAGAATCCTCATGTAATATAACCCTTAGCTTATGTATATGCATATGAAATTTAAGCAAATGAAGGGAAACATCATCACCCTTTTGATCTTTGAATATGGGAAGACATGTTTTCCAATCTACAGGAGGTATTCGATTGGGAAAACCAAGAATGGAAGAAAGATTCATAGGAGCATACCTTACAACCTGAGAATTCATCTTGATGATGGAGAGACTGAAATAGTTCCTCAAACTTTGCAACCCATTTTAAAGTGGAACTGCATAGAACATTCTAAAAATAATTGTTTGCAAGTGGAGTCACCAGGTGAAGGATGTACAATCTTCTTGATGTCTGACCATTGTTCACCATCAATAATCCGATCTAAAATTCTATCGTTCACACCTAGGATAGATTTGAACCCTCCTCTCTGTATTGGTCCTTTTGGCTAGCAGTTTCCCCAGTGGATTCACCTTCCAGAAGCTTTCAGTGGATTCACCAGAGCATATACAACCAACATGTGTCTGGGACCGACTGCTCAACCATGTCGTATACCTAAACAATGTCATTTTCCCAAGGATATAATAGTGATTATTCCCCATCAATGAAGCCAAGATGTTATCACCCTGTAATTTTCCTATGGTTATGGTAGGAAGTCACAGGGGTAACCATTTCAACCAATTTTTAGACTGTAGTCTAGCCTTACAGTTAGAGAGGGCTCTCTCTTTGTCATAGAAATAATTCACATACACTTTTAGCTTTAAACAAGCAGTCGGAAGGAATAGATTCTGATGGGAAACAGGTTGTTGGGGTTTAACAGAGTGTAATACAGACATACAGATAACACCATTGGGAAATGGAGTCAAAGACCGAAACATTCAAGCTAGACTTACAACAAATAATGATTAGAGATAAACTTCATAGTGTGAGGCAAAATAGGAATCAATATTCAACAAAATTTCTTTGGAGAGATGGCAGCGGGAAAAGAGAAGAATCCCAATGTAATAGGAGGCACCTATATGGGGATGAATCTCTTGAACACACCTTTAGCAGAATAAAAAACAAAGGCTAGTAACTGCAACAAAGCATAGAAGATGAATTACAAAAAATTTACTAGAAACACATAAACAAATGCATAATCTGCTGCAAAGAGTGCTTATCAAAGAGTGAATTCCTCACATAGAACTAGAGATGCATTAGCAGAAAAAAAAAAACATACGTGGAAATGAAATTCACAGAGAAAAAATAGACTAAATAGTGAACAACGTGATGAATATCAGACATTCAAGTTATGCTTTCATTAATACTCCCAAGGAAAGTTACAGAGCTACAAAACCAAGCACACATGCTTAAAAAATGAATGTCAAACAACAATGATCAACCCTTTCTTCCTCTTTCGAGGGTATATTTATAGTGTAAATAGGCTCTCGAGACCAACCTAGAAAGAGAGCCAAATGCATTTAACCTAAATAGGGAATAAATCCCGCACACATAAAATCTAAAGATCTCTAATCTAGCGGATTCACCATGATCACAAAACCAAAATAGGAAAAGCACGTTGGAGCACGCATGATGGACCAAAATGGGAAATTGAACACTTGGAAAACACATCTGCTAGATGAAGACGATGGTTCAGATCCTCCTTCGATGTTCTATAATGGTTTTCTTCATACCCGCATATTTACCAGTGAAATCGCTTCTAGACTATTGATCTTACCTCAAGATTCATTCTGGGCCGTCGATCTGGGATCTTTGGAGGAAAAAAAAAGGGCTGATAGATTTTCTGCGGTTCAATCTGGTCTTTCTTCCTCTTCCTTATCCTTTTCTCCCTTTAATCCTTCCACACCGTTGATCTCTAACGGATTCATCCTCAGCTGTTGATCTGAGATCAAGTTTTTGGGATTTAGAAGGCGGAAATCGAAATTCTAACTTTCCATAAAAAAAACTTTACCTTTTCTGATTTTCCACTTCCATTGTTTCTTGCCACACCGTCGATCTTTAGAGAGAGCACTTTGAGTCCTAGATCTAGCGGAAAGAGGAACCCAAAATTTCAAATTTTTATCATCAAATTATTACATTTCCCGGCTTTTTGCCTCCGCCATGCTGCTTCTTTCCGCACCGTTGATATGGGTGGAAGCTTTCTAGACCATTGGATATGGAGGAAGGCGGAACCTAGAACTTCAAATTTTTAAACCAATAAAACTTAGTATTTATGATTTAGGATTTCCTCCCTTCGATGCCTTTTCGCACCGTTGATCTAGGCAGAAGCTTTCTGGACCATTGGATCTGGTGGAAAGCATAACCCAGAACTTCAACTTTTCACAACAAAACCACCTAGTATTTTCAATTTCTTATTTTCTCCCTTTGACACCTTTCCGAACCACTGATCTGGGCAAAAAATTTCTAGATCGTTGGATTTGGCGGAAGGAGGAACTCGAAACTTCAACTTTTCACAACAATAAAACTTAGTATTTTTTATTTCTTCCCTTCGGCGCCTTTCTGTACTGTTGATATGGGAGGAATCTTTC
Organism: Pseudotsuga menziesii; assembly: GCA_001517045.1. Classification (NCBI taxonomy): domain Eukaryota; kingdom Viridiplantae; phylum Streptophyta; class Pinopsida; order Pinales; family Pinaceae; genus Pseudotsuga; species Pseudotsuga menziesii. Next base: position 1,396,115 of record LPNX010671721.1, read on the forward strand.
TGGACCATTGGATATGGCGGATCAAGGAAGGAGGAAGATCGAATTTTCATGATCAAATTCTTAAGTTTTCCAACTTTCGATCTTCAGCCCTCTGATCTTTTTTGGACCATTGATCTGGGAAGAAGCCCTTTGAGTTGTCGATCTGGTGGATCACGAAAGTCGAAAATCGGGATTTGAACTTTTTATAACCAAATTCTTTGGTGCTTTCGCTTTGTGATATTCTCCCTGTTACTCTTTTCCAGACTGTTGATCTGGGTGAAAGCCCTCTAAGCCATTGATCTGGCGGATCATGGAAGGCAAAAATCGGGAGTTGAACTTTTTATAACGAAATTATTTGGTGCTTCCGCTTTCTGATATTTTCTCTGCTGCTCCTTTCTAAGCTGTTGACGTAGGGAAAAAATGTTATATGCCATCGATCATGGACTACGGAAGGCAGAAGTCGGGATTTTACTTTTTATAATCAAATTTTTACCTCTTCTGCACTTCCGTTCCCTATTCTCCTTGGGAGGAAATTATTTTTGGCCCTTTTATCTCTTTTGAGGGTTGGATCTCCACCATTAGTTCTTTCCAAGGCCTATCCTTGATAATATTTTTCATACTTAGGCACATTTCCAGGTCACGCCAAAGGATTTCTTACTGTTTTGACATTCAGGGCTAGGAATAAGCCTCCCCAACAACATCAAAACCCCTTCTACATACCTCTAGGTCATAAGATATGAATTTTTTTTGACCCTAACCCCTCATTTTTACTGGTTCAGACCTTTGCAGGGGCATTAGTGCAGACGCCTTATGTAGAAAACTTCAAAATTTAGCACAGGTGCTAACACCTTGTCTTCAACTTTCATGGCTCTTCAAATTTTAATTTAGATGGTTGTGCCTATCAAATCATATTTGAAAAAAATATTATCCATTGCACACGAGTCATATATCTCTCAAATTATCCACATAAAGGTGACCCTATTCAACATTGACCATAAATCAATGGGGTGCTTCACTTTTGATGGATTTAGTTTTCCACAAAGGCAATCTTTTTTAGATTTTTTGAAAATATATTTTGGAATATTTGAATTTTAGGGATTTTCGTTATATTTGATTTTTTTTTGTATTTTTTCAATTACAATATATGGAATTTTATAATTTTGAAAAGGTGAAGAAGAATGAAATATACCTAAGTCTTATCCCCAGGTCAATGAGAAAAATTGAGGTAAATTTCCTCTAAAAAATTGACAATTCAATGGTTAAATGAATTAGGGAAAATTCCAAGGATCCTTAGGTTATGTTATAAATTGACATATTTAGGAAAAACAAAGATTCCAGGGTCCAAAACAAGAGGGATTCTTCAACATAAATACCTCATAAACATGACTAAGCTATCATGGATGAAACCCTAAAATAGTCCTACCTTGGATACACTTGTAATGTAAGACACGAGGTTCAATATATTACCACACTTAATGGAGAAAATGAGAGAAAACCAAAACCTAGAATCCTCCCACTTTGAATTAGACTTGAAAGATGGCAAAGAAGCCTCAAACACTAAGAATTATCCTTGAAAACCTATAAACTGCATAGAAGAGTGGTGTAGACCACATCAAAGACTCATATACAAGAGAAATGCAATTTCAATCATATTTGATCCCATGATCTTAGTTACAAATTAAAGGAGGTAACCTTATTTATAAGAGAAAACTACTAATTAGATCCTCTAGGCTAACCTATCTAATTTGATTTAAAATCACTTTTAGGATTTATCACCCAAAATCTAGGGACTATAACTCATAAAATATAAAAATAATGATAAAAAGTGATGATAGCTTCAACAAAGTGAAAGTTTGAGCTTGGAAGGAAGACATCATTCCCCATTTAACCCCAATAAAGTTTCTTTTTTTCCCTCAATTCCCTCCTTTTTTGGTACATATTTAAAAAAATTCTTTTAGTAGTGCACAATTTGTGTTTTTTTGATTAGGATGACGAAAGGGAGGGGATAATACAATAAAATAAGGTCTAAGTGGGTATAATTAAGGTGTTCTAGAGAGGGTATGACAACCCTTGTTGGATTACTTTCGGTCGACCTAGGTTTAGATCCCTAGTTCATCAACAAAACCCAAGATATCAGACCGACACAACATAACTCTGTCAGCAACACCTGTGACATAGATTAAGTCTCACCTGAGATATCTTATGGGGACTTCTAGAATCAGGTTCTACAATGATATTGGGGATTTCACTCTTACAATAATGTACGGTCACTTGATCAAAACTAGGAATTATACTTTCGTTTTCATTCATTCATTCAAGATAACTAAACAACGATCCTTCAACACATATTTCAGTATTTAACATAAAGCATTTAACATTTATTTAACCTATTATATTGGTGTAACAGAGACTATGCGACATATTCAGATACAACATATACACATTTGACATAAACATTAACATCACAGATACACAGAGACAATATATAATGTTGAAACCCATACAGGAAAAAACATAAAGGCGCTCTTCATCTGGAAGGATAAATAGGTTAGCACCTTTGTTCTGCTCACTCAACTTGTAGACTCTTATTTAGATTTTATTTACAATACATATATTCTTCTCTCATCTCATGCTCTATGGTTTTGGTATCTCTCTCTCGCAATTAGTTTTCTGAATATTTGATCTGCACACAACCTGGATCAATTCTCTCCTTGCATCCGACTAATCAACTCACACACATCTTGGGTTGGTGATTTTACAATATTTTATGCTTTTACAATTCTTGATTCAACCATCGATTGAATCTCAACTTCCAATTAATATGATTTTATTCTATTTTAATACATTCAGTTACATCCAAAATTAGGCACTATAGACCCAAAACACAATCATGTTTTGTTACTAAAAAAAATCTTTTATTCTAACTAACTCTTTCCCCAAAATCAATCAAATTCTTCTCTTCGACTTGCTTTATTCCCCTTCTGTCGTAGCTCCTTTAGTCACATATTTTCCTCTTCTTGCGACTGAAATATTGCAACCGAAATATTCATATTTTTTTATCATTATTATGGTTATTTCTTCTCATATTTTACTAGGGACAACAAGCCCCAAACACTCACATGTGTCTCATACCAAGCCACATCAATCTGAAACCTATATTATTGCGGCCTTGCTTTGAAAATCTTCAAAGATTTTCACTACTTGTTTGGTTTCCTTTCGCACTTCTTATTCCATTGTCTTCAATTTTTTGACAAGTTCAAAACTGATTTGTTTCAAATTTGGTAGTCATGTTAACCCCAAGGTGTTTCACACTGTAATGTCCCTTTTTAAGAAATTTTATTACAATGACCATTTTTTCATTTTTTTTCCTATTTCGACCTTTGACTAGTTTTGATGTCTAGGTCTCCAAATTGACCCAAATTCTCCCAAAGATTCTGAGAAGGTATATGAATCATATTAAACTTGAATATTATGTTAAAAGATTATTTATGACCCTCCAAATAATTTTTCAAATTTGTTTAATATTTTGGACAAGGTGGGCATTTTCACTAGCAAATTGGGGTTCCAATTCCCCTATGGTAAATGCTGAAAATTGCTTTCCAAATGCTGCCAAAAGCACTTGAATTTAAGAACAGAGGAAGAGGATGTTTAAGGGACATTATTAAGGTCTCATTTGCATCATTATTTAGTTTATAAAGGCTGTTATAACCCTCTCCCAAACAACTACAAAATCACTAGTTTGACCCTTGGGGAAATGACACCAAATATTCTCCAAATGCAAATAAAATGAGTAAGATGACTTCAAATGATTAAGTGATGGATAATAAACTTGTAATAATCATCAATGTCACTCTATTCATCATAAATATATCAGATAAACATTTTTTCATTCGAAATCATCAGCATTACAATGGCATACATCAATATAGTGGGGAAATGGTCATTGTTTGCTCATTAATAATCACTTTTACATACAACCATTTGGAATTTCGACCTGAGAATTTATGAAGATGAAGAATAGAGTATATTAATATTATTAAAATCAGAAATGGACCATGAGAATATCTATCAAAGAGTACAATAGCTCACCCAAAGTGCAATCCCTCCATGAGCAAGAATATGCAATAAAGAATGGAAATGGTTGAGCGAATGTGTTGCACTAGAAGAAACCACGAGCTTCCCTGCAGCTTACACCTGTAAATATAAATTATCAAAATGAAAATTTCTCAAATGATCAAAAGCCCTTTCTTGGTTGATCCCTGTATTTTATAAACATCCTTAGCCTTCTAAGGTTACCAATCCATCCACAAACTCAAGCCAATTCGAATTAGGGTGTATGCTCAAGATTTTCCATGTGTCCTCCCTTCCCTAGCTTTCCATCTTCCCCCAATTCGTTTAGGGACCCATTGATCTTCCAAAAATCACATGAGAGCCTTCTTGGATGCTATATTTAGGCCTGACATGTCACAATGGTCATATTTCGGACTTCGGGTATGCAATATGTCATAAATTTCATAGCATATTCATCATTGGTGTCATAGATGTCATATATGTTAGGGAATCTAGCCCAAGTGTCCAAGAATCTCCCATTTGACTTTTCCTCTCCCATGTAAGTTACATTTCCTTCCAAATTTGACCTATGATGTATCTAGACAAGTGTATTATCCTTCTAAATCATCCAATAACATTAATATTCCCATGGATTCAAAATTGCAAGAGGAGGATGCCATGTGGCACATAAATTCTAGCTTGTGCTAGCCCCATAATCTCCACGTGTCTCCATGCTCCATTGCCACTTAAATTTTATCTTGTATTTATTTAAGTAGATCCATTGTTAAATATTTATTCCATTCTAATGTATGAACACCATTTATTATCTCCCTTACTAAAACTCCAAATGTATCCATCCAACCTAGGAAACTAGTAGGATTTATGGAATTGTCCTGCTATGCAATTATTTGAATGGGGACATTATAATCCTTCCCACCCAATATTGCTTGTCCTCATGAAATTTCAGATTTGGATGCTGCAAAATTTGTTCATATTCCCAAGTGGAATCCTCATTTGGTACTCCTTCCTTTGAGCCAAGTGCTCTCTTATGGTTTTGCTCATTAATTTTCTTTAGCTGCAATTTGAGTAGTGGCACTCATGTACTGCAATTTTGTGTTCCCAAAAAGTAAAGAGATATGGATTGTGCATATCGATACATCTTGTAACATCACCAATAACACCAAAAGGATTAATCAAATCCATAAAAACCAAATTTGCACAAATAATCTTTACCTCCATATTTTGGAAACCTTTTATGAAATTTCACCCTTTTTTCTTCTTCTGTATAATTCTTTGAAGTTGGCACTAAGTTACCAAACTTTGAGTTTCTTAATATTCCAAGAAAATTAGAGAGAGGAACCACCATGCTTGCTGCTGCACTACTCCCATTACTATCATCTTCTCAAGTGGTGACTAAATCTCCAATGCTGCTTGTTGCCCCCAAAATTGAAACCAATGAGACCTAAAATGATCCCAAAGTCCCATATGATCTTGATACATGCATGGTGTGAAATTTGTATGCTGAAATTCCATGAACACCAAGCATGTGAAAATTTAATCCATCGCTCAAAAGGTCTCCCACATAGGAAACTAGAACACTTCTCTGCAAAGATGAACTCAAACAACTTAAGGTTGGTTTGCTTTCTCAAACCAACAATCGAGCTGCTACAAGTGAGATGAAACCAAGCAATTCAATGATCCCATTGTGTTATCACTCCAGGAAACTCCTCTAGGTTGTAGCTCGAGGATGCCTGGTAACTTAAAATGTTTTTAGGGTTTTCTGATATGGATCAAGTCAGGTGACCTATATAACCTCCCACTCTCAACACATGCATGAAGCTCACTCAATTACAAGGATTTTAGTTACAACTTGTTCAGTAGTTTGACAATAAGGTGCAGGGATGGAGAACTCATCAAGCTGGCAGACTTACATACAAAATAGATGCATATAAATGGATAAATCTTGACAAAGATGGTACTTATAAATCAAATCACATTAACTGACCAATAGGATGATAGCTATTAGCTATTAATCAACTTGAAAATCATCTCAATGCATATTCAGACATAACTACATAAAGATAAATATGATGGCTGAACAATTCATAACAAAAGAGATTATAATTAGAATAAACAAGATGAGACACTTGACAATAGAATAGGATTACAAATCCTCGAAGTCAAACCTTTATTATAAAATCAATCATGGGATTTATAGCCTTCTACAAAAATGACAGATCTTGAAACTTCTATCTGTTTTCACAAAAATACTCGGAAGTGATAGTTTTTTCAGATTAGGGTTTCAAACCCTTGCTAACTATTTGTCTATCTATTGTGAAGATCTAGTTCACTGAGCGTACTTTTAATAACTGAAGTGGTCGCTGATAATCACCACTGCTGGTTCAGTGTGAAATTTCCGTCAACAGCCAGTGTCTCGGTGTTTAACTGAAGTGACCTTTCTTGTTTAATCTGCCATAATTTTCTACCTTGTCGCCATGGTTGTCGATCAAAATCTCTAACCTCTAACCGTCAGCACCCCAAGCCTTAATGCTATTGCAGTGTCGGCACCTCAAATGAGTAATCTTCTCAGCATCGACGATCAGAACCCCAAGAATGAACATATCGAAGCTTTCAACCAATAGCTTGTTGGTGATCGGAAGCTGTAATCACTAATGCATTGGAAACTCAAAGATGAATTCTGCTGCAATGTCAGAGGTTCCAACGACTAATATTCTCAGCATCGATGATCAGAAGCTCTATCTTCTAGTCGTTGGCACCTTAGACCAGAATGCTGCCGCTGTTTTGGAGGTGAAATGAACTAATTTTATTCCTATCCGAATGATTTTTGTCATTGATCAGAGGCCTTATCCATTGCCTTATTGCCACTATGGAGATGCTTAGCTTTAAACTCGTTGATCCGTAGTCCTTAGTTCTTCTGATCGTCGATGATTTTCTATTGTGGCAGAACCCGTAGTCAGTCAGTCTTCTGCCGTTGCGGCTCCTTAGTGAACTATTGTGTCGACGGTTAGTGTTTTCAAGTTCTGACGCGTAGTCCTTAGTTCTTTCGATCACTGATGATTTTCTATTGTGGTGGAACCTGTAGTCAGTTGTATTCCCGCTGTTGTGGCTCCTTAGTGAACTATCTTGCTGACAGTTTATTAAGCAGTGGTTTCGATTTCTGATATGTGACTTCGGCGGCATTTAGTGCTTTATATCGCCAAAATTTCGGAACCTTTCAGCTTTGGCTCGTCGATACGTAGTCCTTAGAACCTCCTATCGCCGAAGTTTTCATCTGATCGCGGAAGCCATAGTCCGTATGTCTGTTAGTGGCTAATGAGATGTTTTGATCCTCGCCCAAGCCACTAAAAACTACAACTTGTGAAATTTTCATAAAAAACAGAGGCTTTCAAACTGTCAGTGATATTCATATCCCTCATTGCATGAATTAGATTCTTCATACTATCGAATTAAATTATTTTGGGAGATAACATCTGGCTCCTACTTGGGGATGGGAACCTCCTAGTGAGGTCCCAAGAATTCCATAACAAAATGCATTTCCCTAAAAGAAACTAAGTAACTTAACACTATCCTTTATTGTTCCATTGGGCATGGAGTTTATTCTGAAACCAAAACAACCTACTATCTACTAATTTACAATCATAAGGCCTCAGAGCCTCAAATAAAATAAAGCTTCAAGAACCGCCCATTTACTAGGCCATCAAATACCTCTTCACCTTCCAGACTCTGCAATTTGAAGGTGTTATTCTTATGTACCTAGGCTATCACGAATGGGCCAATCCACAAAGAGTCGAATTTTCCATGTTTCCCCTTGTCTTGTCTGACAGCATCCCACTTGAGGACCCAATCTCTGACCTGGAAGTTGTCTGCCTTTGCTCTTTTGTCAAACATGCCCTTTATCCTCTGTTGATGAGCTTCTGATTTTCCTACAACTTGCTCCCTTATTTACTATAATTCTACCAAATCCATCATCCTTCTTACCATATCATTTGGTTCATCCTCCTCTTCCTGAAAGAAATTTGGCACTGGAAGGATGAGCTAGATAGGAAAGATGGCCTCAGTGCCATAAACTAGTTTGAATGGAGAAGTCCCTATGGATCTTTTTTGTGTTACCCTATCAGCCCATAAAGCAAACTTAAGCTTTGAATCCCAACTTTTCTGATTTGTCTCTAGCAGTTTCCTGATGATTCTGACTAAGCTTTTGTTGGATGACTCAGCTAGGCCATTTCCTTGTGGGTAATAAGATGTGGAGTGCACCAATTAGATACCCATTGATTCACACATTTTAACTAATGCCCCAGCCTTAAAAGATGGTGCATTATCATTTACTAACCTTATTGGGAAACCAAACCTGCTAAATATGTTCTCATATAAAAATCTCATGATGACTTGATGAGTGGCATTTCTGGTGGGTACTGCTTCTATCCATTTGGTAAAGTAGTCAGTGGCTACTAAGATCCATTTATGCTGTCCACTGGAAGATGGATTTATTTCACCTATGAAATCCAGACCCCATTGCTAGAAAGGCCCATTCAATGTAACAAGCCTAAGGGGCAACGATCTAAGCTGCTGCTTCCCTATAAATATTTGACATTGGTCACATGCCCTTACAAAAGTGCATACATCAACAAAGAGGAATGGCCAATAGTATCATGCTCTTACGATATTGTGGGATGCGGTTTTCTAGTAGTGGTGGCCTCCACATGTGCTAGAATTAAAGTGATGCATGACCTGCTCTGCTTTCTCTTTATCTAGACACCTTAAGAAAATTCCAGACTGATCCCTCCAGTACAATAGTTTGTCAATTATGCAAAACTTAACAGATTTCAACTTGAGAGCTCGTGCTTGGTTAGGAGTGAGATTAGGAGAAAATTCTAATTTTAGCAAAAAATGAATGATACCTGAGTACCACTCACATGAAGATATGTTCTCAGCTACTGATGGACTGTTATTCTGATCTTGATTTACTTCTGTTTCAGCTGCTACCATAGTCTGCACCTTTACTGATCGGACACATGTGAAATTTATTCCCATCAGTTCACAGTTTTCTTTGGCCATGAGTTTGGCCAGACCTAATCCCTTTACAAGCTTGGTGGGTTTCACCTCTACATCAAACTCAATGAGTTTGGAAATCCACTTAGCTCTCTTCCAATCAATGTCAGGCTGAGTCAAAACGTCCTTCACAACAGCTAAAGGGACATATGCAATGACCTTTGCATGGAGAATGTAGATTCTGAAAGTCTTCAAAGATTTTATGAGAGCATAAGCTCGTTTCTCAATTGGGTCATACTTTATCTCAGCATCTCTCAGGGTTCATAAGATGCAAAAGAGAAAATGTAAAAACCCTTAGTGTAGTCAGGACTAATCAGGGTTGGGGCCCCCATGATGGATTTCTTAATGTATTTAAAAGAGTTTCTTGCCTGGTCAGTCCACTTTATTTCTGCATCCTTTTCTAGCATGACTATTATGTGCTTTACCAGCTTGGAGAAATTAGGAATGAATCTCTTGACAAAGTTTATCTTTCCTAAAAAGGACTAAATGTCTCTTTTTGACCTTGGTATTGACAACTGCTGAATTTCCTCCACTCTTACCGGATCGATGTTTACACCTTTAGTTGAGACTATGTGGCCTAGGAGCTTTCCTTCATTGAGTGCAAACTGGGACTTCTTGGGGTTGAGTGATATTCCATACTATAACACCCCGGTTTTGACCCCATTTGCATTAAAGGTACATGATGTATATATTGTAATTAATCATGGTGAGGAGCTAAAGGCAAAATCCCCACCATCGATTTGGTTGTGTTATGTTTCGGTAATTGGGATCGTTTCCGATGGTATATTGTGCTATCCAGCACATAATAGTTTTGCATTATGTAAATATGCGCATTCATTAAAATAAACCTACAGCCAGCTACGACGGTGCAACGTTAAATGAAAATGGCATGATTTCCTAAGGTTAAGGGGGGGGGATTGTCTAACTTGTGAGAGCCATTGGGGAAAATCCATGTGTCAACCACTAAACTACTATAAGTTGAGGGCAGTTATTTGCTGAGTAGTGGTGGGTGGCAGGCCTGTCCACACTCACCCTCCTCCAGATGGGTTGCTCCATTCACATGGGGGAAAGGAAACCAACAGAAAACGCTGCCGCTCTCCCACTCTCTCCAGTATTTCTCACCTTCACGCACCATTTGGGAAAAAATTTCAGATTGTTTTGGCTATTCATTCCTCACGCAGGGGATTTCTCTTCATGGTCCATCTCACACAGGGACACTGGCTACTTTGTCTCACACACTGACTGGGGGTCTGGACACTTCATTGTTGAATCGGGGGCTGTGGTTTCTTCATGGATCGTTGGCTGTGGCCTCATCCATGTTTTCCCCTTTACAGAGTGGTATCTGTGGTAGGTTGTTGGGGAGTCATTTTGGCCATGATAGGGCCAAGAACGACTCAAGGATTGTCTTCCCCTATCCAAGCTATGAAGTTCTTGTTTGGTTGCAAGAAATCAGTGGTTGCTATTTGGACTGTGTGGTGTGGGATTGAAGGCTGGGTATGCTTGGGAAACCTGGGTTTGGGGAACCACACCGACAGAGTTAGATGGCTAGCTTTCTCTCCATAACCCTAGAAGAGCACTGGAAAGGGAAGTCAGGGCCTGAGGGACTGTGAAGCAGAGAAGGGACTGATTCTTGGTATTGAGTGTGTGTGGGTGTCTTAGAGGTCAGACCGGCTCTAGTGTAGGCGTCCTTATCTCTTCCATGATCTCACCATCTTAGAATTTAGCTTCTCCCAGCTCCTTGATAGCCTGATAAGCCCTACTATGTGGGCTTGGCTGATTTGTGTAACTTGGCTATGTGTAAGCCTGCTTAGTCCCTTATTCCTTGGGGAATCATGCCCAGCTCAAGGGTGGTAGTGTTGCTGAGAGATTGATGAGCACGCTGGCCTATGGTTGGGTGGAATGTTGCAGCGATGTAGCTAGTTGCAGGGCAAGTTCTTCATGAGATAAGTATCCTTGTCTATCATACTTCTGCATTTATGTTTACTGTTAATGAATTATGATGAACATGTATATGAAAGAATGTTGTTTTGCTTCCGCTGAATATATGTATGAGTGTGCATCTTAGTATTTTGGATGTTTAAGCTTTTATTTCAGCATTATATGCCTGTTCATGTTCATGGGGCTATTTGATGGTTTGGTAGCGTCCTCTTCGCCGGTCGGAGGGTCAGGGATGTTACAGTATGGTATCAGAGCTAAAGTTGCAGCATGGGCCTGAATGGGCCATGAAAGATCAAGATAGCAGAGGCAGGTTTCCCTCTGCCCAGCAGAAATCAGAAAAAAGTTCCAAAAAATCTGGTTGAAAAATTCTCCAAGTGCCAAACTTGTTGGATCATCGGAGGACTAAGTGGGAACATCCTTCGATACAGCGGAATGCTTAGTCGAAAGACCATTCGACGAGGGACCGACGGAAGGAAATCCATGAATTTTTCTAAGTGTAAGACTATCAGCTCATTGGAGAGACTTAGTGAAGGAAACCCCCGATACATTGGCGAAAGATAGTGAATGAAATTGCAGAAATGTCGACAGAAAATAGGTGAAGACCGAGCCGCGGTTTCGATGGAGATCTGCTGAAGATCGCCGAAGCATCGGTGAGAATTAGAGGATGAATTAGCTGATGCAGCGGCAAGATTTTTTTTTTTTTCTAAGTGTTAAAAACCATTGGCGATCAGTGCCACTAAGATGAAGGGATCGCCAATGACACGTAGGCGGAGGTTAGTAGATTGATCGGCGAAATTTAGACATTGAAAGTGTTGATACGTAGGCGGAGATTCCTTGAAGACCGTTGAAATGACAGGGAGACTTAGTGGATGGAAGCACCGATGATACATTGATGGGAATTAGACAGGGAAAATTCCAAAACGTCGGCGACGATTAGTTGAAGGAAGAGCCGCGGTTTCGATGGAGATCTTCCGAAGACCGCCGAAACGTCGGTGAAACTTAGTTCTTTGAGGAGCCGATGCAAAGAAGGAAATTTTTTCTGAAATTTCTAAGTGATGGAATCGTCGACAAAATTTAGACAATGAAATAGCTGATGTGGCAACAAGAAGAAGAAACTTTTCAAAAATTTGTCTAAGTATTGAGCCCATCGGCGATCGACGAAAGTTAGAAGATTGGAGTGTCGATCGGCGGGATTTAGATGATGGAACCATTGAAATGTCGACTCACTTAGTCGGAACCATCGACGAAATTTAGATGATGGGACCACCAACGCGGCAGCGGACATCGGAAGAAGTTAGTGGAACGGACCGCCAATGGGCATCGAAAAATATTAGTTGTTCGTGTGCTCACCGTTGCGGCTGTTTACTGGACTATCCACCTAATGGATAGTGGTTTCGACCGCTGATGCCGTAGTGGTTAGTTGATCCGACCGCCGACAGGGTTATGGCCGTAAAACATGCAGGGAGTTTCTGCCCACCGTTGCGGCCACCTAAGGGACTGTTCACCCAATGAATAGTGCATCCGATCACCGATGCAGCGTATAGAATCAATCCCCTCACCGATACCGTAGTGGGTAACATTTTCAATTGCCGACACATCAGGGGAAATTTACTGTTTGGATCATTGCAAGGTTGGAAAATTTTAGTGGTTTGGGTTGCTGACACAGCGGACCTATTCAGTTTAGGATCACCAACACATAGTAGAGCTTCGATCCGTCGATAGGGTTATGGCCATGGAAACCCTAGTGAGTTTGATTACCGCCTTTGAGGCTGCTTAGAAAACTAGTCGCCTGATGATTAGTGTTTTTTATTGCCGATATGCAATAGTCCTTGGCATCGCCGATAAATGATAAAGACCAGAAGCCGAGACAACTGAGGACCCGATACGGCGGAAAACTGTAGTTGTTGGAGCTGCCGATACTATGGAAAACCTTAGTTGTTGGAGTCACCGATACAGCAGAAAATGTCAGTTGTTAGGGCCCCCTATGAGCACCGGAGGAAGTTGGTGTTTAAATCACTGAAACATCGGAGTCTTAGATGGGATGAGACCCAATTTGAGAAACAAAATTGGGTTATTGAAAGTGGATTTCTCAGCAAATTTCAGCTGTTTTTCCAGTGGATTTTTCAGTAGTTCCAGGGCTAAAAAGGAAGAAGAATTCTAGGTGGCCGAAGTCGGCAATTCAGACCAAAATATAGTTGTGTGTTTTGCCTAAATTTGATGAAAATCATCATGTTAGAAGTGGTGTAGTTTTCACACCCGAGGTCAGAATGAGGCATGTGGATAGGCGTTGGAAAGCTTATCTAGAAGGGAACAAGGGAGAGTCACCAGAATTTGAATGAGGAGCAGAAAAGCACTAGTGGTTTCTTGGAAAGTGTGTTGCTGTCAACATAGACAAATCCAGGAATTGCATGCCTAGAGGTAGCAATACCATGAAGTCAAACCAACTGTTGTGTGGAAGAGGAGTTCCATGGAAAGATGAGGGGCTTGAAAAGGGAAATTTCCTTAAACCCTATATTGGTAATTATAATTACATTTTATAAGTTTCGTACATAAAATGTATGAGGATATGCCTTGCATGCATAGGATATTACATGTTGGTAAGAGTAGTGAGAATTATACATTTATAATGAACTACTAATGGTAATTATTGCATTGATGTTGGCATTAGTGGGAAAACCAATGACAACATGGACATGGATGAATATGTTGCTGATGCTGACGAATGTGACCAGCAACCCTATGGAGAAAGGGATAAGGAAACAAGTCCAGGATCAAAAGTTGGTGAGCAACTTCTGCAATATCCTGCAAGAGACCAACCAAACTGTGAATGTCAAGGGTGTAAGTAGGACCCATGAAGGTAAGAGTTTAATTATGACAATTGCATGGAGTGGTAAAAGCAAGAGGTCTCATAACATGTGGGTATTTGAAATTTATACTACATTCATACAGAAATGTATCACACATGTATATGTTGTTATGAGCTTAGTAGCCCAAAGAAAGTAAGCATTGATGATCTTGATTATGGTAATGGATCCTATATGAAGTAGTCATGGTTAGGCCATGCATGGTATGTTTGAATGCATAGTATTCCTAAATCAATGCAAGGTAGCATTGAGTGGATATGCATTAAAAGATTTTATAAATCTTGTAGTTATGCATTGAATAGATGCATATGAAAGGTATGAGTAAATGTTGTAGATATGCATACATAGGTATGGATGCAAATGTTGTGATGCATTGCATGAAATCATCGAGATAGTGCATGTGTCATTATGAGTAACCAATGGCTGAAATGATGAATTGCTGATAATTCTGGAACCATTTCAAGAGCTGTTATGGATGCAGGATAGTAAGTGCATGAAGAAGGTGGTCATGATCGATTGGCTGCCGAAAATGGTCTATGGAAGGGCAAGGTGGTACAAATGATACGCCTGTGAAGAAGGGAGTACCTAAACATTTCATTTTGGCATAAATGATGTGACCTTGCAATTTTAGTATGATGATGATTGCACAAAGTAAAATGATTTTTGCTAATATCGATGTGATTAGCAGCTGGAAGTGTTTGAATTTTACAAATTCTGAAAATGCTTCAGTGACTGTTGCAGCAATGAAAAAAAAAAGTTATATGCATCAAGAATTACCAAGTGTTTGGCTGACTGAGGTTCAGGTTTCAGGCATATTGTTGGGGGCATTGTAATGAGGGTAAGACCATGACAAAGACCGGAATCTACCATGTGAAAGAGCCAAACCTCATGTGAAGAGTCTCATGGTTGTGAAAATAGTTTGTATGTTGAATGAATTGTCAATTTAAATTTGTAAATTTCAGATTTGAGAGATTGCTGACAACTACTAATCACTATTGGCATGCATAGAATTGTGTCAGGAGGACACATTATAAGTGGGTATTCATGTTATTCTAGTAAGCATAAAATTATAATGGGCATAGTGGTGCTTCTTACAAGAGACCCACAATTGAGGATCACCTCATTACCAAACAAATCAATTTTGTAGTAAACAGGGTTGCAAATTCTTATTGAATTTAATTACCAATGTCATTTCTTGGTTATGGAACAATCAAATTGGATTGTATTATCAGGTAATGATTGACTGTTTGGCTATTTCATGAAAGTGCCATGGGTACACACTACAGGAAGATCATGTATGATGGCCTGCAGGAGCCAAACTCTATGTGAAGGTTTTCCCTTATCTTGGAAATGGGTTTCGGGTGAAACTCCATTGGACATTTTGGAAATGTCTCATCTGTGCTACATGTTTGGTAAGAAACATGAGTGAGATGGTATAGGATATGTCGGTAAGACATGTGTGGATACAAAATGTAAAGAGGAATTGGGATGGAAAACCGAGGGACTGTCAACTCAGAGAAGGGATCCCCCACTCCTCCTTAACGAAGGAATACTGCCTTGGAAAATGGATAAGTGTTCTCTAACCCTAGCTAAGAATATGTATGTCAAATTGTTAAATTCAATATGCATAGCATGTTTCAATTTTTTTTCCATTATGGCAGATTGCTTGAGTATGAATAGGGCCTACATGGTTCACATCGGAAAGGGGTGCACACTTTCCCGATGTCGGATCATGAAATGGTTTTGAATATTGATTACACCCTAGGGGGTGGACGCACTCCTGGTGTCTCAATACTTGATAGTGAATGATATGAAATGTGATTCCAGTTTTAGAACAATAACGCTGATGAGCTGCTTATATTGCATGTGTTGTCAGGCTAAACATATGCAGTCTAGTGTTGCATGCTAAATGGACTATGGCTTGGGCTCATCCTACCTCCTACTGAAGAGCACAGAGAAGGAGACATTCTCGAGGGACTAGAGAGCAGAGAAGGGGGTGGTTTCTTGTGTTGTATGGGGTAGTGGAATTAGAGCTCGCTACTAGAAATGAAACATGGAAATGGTAATGATAAAGTTTCCTTTCTAGTCGGCATAAAGATGTACTGGAAGGAGATTTTGGGCTATTATATGCCCGGGGATCCATAGTAGGTCCTGGACCTGGAAATGGTTGTTTATTGTTGATATAAGTGCATGTGTTATTGTTGATGGACTGATAAAACCAACTGCGTTGTCTTGGCTGATTGGTTGTTGATATACGTGCATGTGTTATTGTTGATGGTTTGATAAACCTAACTATGTTGGCTTGGTTGATTGGTTGTTGATATACGTGCATGTGTTATTGTTGATGGCCTGATAAAACCAACTGTGTTGGCTTGGTTGATTGGTTGTTGATATAAGTGCATTGTTGATATAAGTGTATTGTTGATATAAGTGCAGGTGAATTGTTGATGGTCTGATAAACCCAACTGAAGGTTGGCTTGACTATGTAATTATTTGATGTTGTGGAAATTGTGGAAACGGTACAGTGTTGGCTTGACTACCTGTAGTTTGATAAACCCAACTGTTAGCTGGCTTAGCTGAGTAGCCTGATAAACCCAATAGTGTATTGTCTTGATTGGCAGCAGTCTGATAAACCCAATTGTATATTGGCTTGGATGGATGGTCTGATAAACCCAATTGAAGGTTGGCTTGATTGCGCCTGATATATATATATATATATAAAAGGATATTGTGAAGCAGCCTACGTGTTGGCCTAACATCCAAGTCCATAGGCAATCCCAAGGCTTGCAAAGCGAAGTAGGATCCTGTGGACCAACGAGGAAATGCACAATACAGATAAGTATTGAATTATTTTGCAATTTCTTGCTTATGAATATACATGTGTATATGATTTGGTTATGATGTTTTAAGCTCTTGTTTAAGAGATAAAAAATGATGAGAATAAACTAAACATATGAATTTATTCAATGTTTGAATATAGGTATCGCTGGAAGCGAGGACTATGAAAGCATCCTAGGGGTGCATGTGGATATGTGAATGTCCTGAAGAGCTCAGAATGAGCAGTAATGAAAAAGGTGCTAGTGAGACTGTGAAGTTCCTAGCAGCCGAGACAAACCATGTGGGGAGGATCCATGGTTGAGAGGTCTGAAATAGGCCAGAGACACTAAGTGTCATGACCAAGAGGGATTGGTCCAGCATTCACAGCGAAGTGAAAGAGGTTGAGAGCATGAAAAGCCACAACAGTGGTGTCGGTTCTAGGGTGGAACAAGACAAAGAGGGGAAAAACTCTTGCTGCTCTCTCTTGCCTTTTAATTATATATGTATACTTATGCATTGTGAAAACATAAGATTGTTGAATGCATGTATGGCTGAAAATAGAATGTGTCTATTTGCTTAAAATAATTATGAATGCTGGAATAGTTGAATCCCTACCCAAGAATGGACATGAATGAGCTCATGTGCTTGTTGGGAAGGCATGAAAAATATGAAATTCTCCTTGATGAGACTCGGACTGTCATGCCAATTGGGAAATAAATTGACTGATTTTAATGCCTATATTATGCTTGGTCTAACAGAATTTCAAGGATGCATTTCATAGGTGAGAAAAGTGAAGTCCAGTGTGCACATTGATCATGGTAGCAAACCAAAAGCTGTTGGACTTGGCTGGGAGTCTTCTTCAAACAATTGCCAAGACCCAAGAAAATCTTAGAGAGATGCTTAAGATACATAAAAGTCCCTAGACTTGGGGATGAACCGAAAGTTGAGAACCAACAAGAGAAGCTTGTGGAAATTGAGGGGCTTGGTCCTGAAAGTTCAAGTAAATAATTGAATGTGGGACAGATCTGCAAAATTTTGATGTGCAAATGGTATAGTGTATTCCTATGTATTGGAACACCAAGGACGATGTTATTCCAAGGGGGAGGGGATTGTAACACCCCGGTTTTGACCCCATTTGCATTAAAGGTACATGATGTATATATTGTAATTAATCATGGTGAGGAGCTAAAGGAAAAAGCCCCACCATCGATTTGGTTGTGTTATGTTTCAACAATTGGGATCGTTGCCGATTGTATATCGTGCTATTCGACACATAATAGTTTTGCATCATGTAAATATGCACATTCATTAAAATAAACCTACAGCCAGCTACGATGGTGCAACATTAAATGAAAATGGCATGATTTCCTAAGGTTAAGGGGGGGATTGTTTAAATCATGAGAGCCATTGGGGAAAATCCATGTGTCAGCCACTAAACTACTATTAGTTGAGGGCATTTATTTGCTGAGTAGTGGTGGGTGGTAGGCCTATCCACACGCACCCTCCTCCAGCTAGGTCGTTCCATTCACATGGGGGAGAGGAAACCAACAGAAAACGTTGCCACTCTCCCACTCTCTCCAGTATTGCTCACCTTCATGCACCATCTGGGAAAAACTCTTGGATCGTTTTGGATGTTCATTCCTCAGGCAAGGGATTTCTCTTCACTATCCATCTCATGCAGGGACACCGGCTGCTATGTCTCATGCACTGGCTGGGGGTCTGGACACTTCATTGTTAAACCATGGGCTGTGGTTTCTTCGTGGATCATTGGATATGGCCTCATCCACATTTTGTTGACTGTGTTTTCCCCTTTACAGAGTGGTATCCATGGCAGGTTGTTGGGAATTCATTTTGACCACGATAGGGCCAAGAACGATTGAGGGATTGTCTTCCCCTTTCCAAGCTGCGAAGTGCTTGTTTGGTTGCAGGAAAGCAGTGGTTGGTCTTCGGACTATGTGGAGTGGGATTGAAGGCTGGGTATGCTTGGGAAACCTGGGTTTGGGGAACCACACTGACAGAGTTAGATGGCTATCTTTCTCACCACAACCCCAGAAGAGCACTGGCAAGGGAAGTCAGGGCATGAGGGACTGTGAAGCAGAGAAGGGACTGATTCCTGGTGTCGGGTGTGTGTGGGTGTCTTAGAGGTTAGCCAGATCTGGTGTAGGTGTCCTTAGCTCTTCCATGAGCTCACCAACTTAGCATTTAGCTTCTCCCAGCTCCTTGATAGCCTGATAAGCCCTACTGTGTGGGATTGGTTGATTTGTGTACCTTCTGCACTTCAGAAATACCTTCCTTAAATGCTGCAAGTGGTCATGATGGTTGTGAGAGTAAACTGTTAAGTCATCCAAATATATTAGCACAAATTTATCTTTTATCCCTACAAAAGCTAGGTCCATGGCTCTCTGAAAAGTAGCCCCAGCATTCATTAGACCAAATGGCATTTTAGCATACATGAAGGTGCCCTAGGGGGTGGTAAAGGCAGTATTCTCTTGGTCATCAGGGTGCACAGCAACTTGGTTGTATCCAGAGAAGCCATCAAGGAAGGACATAACTCTATCCCCCGAGACTTTCTGCAATAGGTGTTCCATCTTGGGTAGTGGATAGTTGTCCTTCTTGGAACACTTGTTCAGGTTTCTAAAATCCACACACAACCTGATTTCTCCATTTTTCTTTCTTACCACTACCAGGTTTGCAATCCACTTGGAATATCTAAGGGGAACTATGACCTTGGCTTTAAGGAGCTTGTGGATCTATTTTTCAATCATTGGTAATAGGAGAGGGCTGATGGGTCTTAGCTTCTGTTTGAAAGGAATGGTGTCCTTTTCCAAAGGAATTTTGTGCTGGATGATATTGGCGTCATAAGTTTTTAGGTCACTATACTCCCAGGAAAAAACATCAGCAAACTCTTTTATCAAGCTGCAAAATTCAGACTTCTGATCAGAATTCAACCTCGTGGAAAGATTTATCAATTTAGGACGGCTTTGGCTGCCTATGTTTTGCTCTTGGATAGAAGGGTCTAGCTCCTTTTTGGAAGGCTTGAGAGGGATGTCATTGTGATCAAACAGTTCTTCCAGTGGTACTAGACCTCGAGGTATGTAGTTGCTGGGATATTGGACAATATTCTGCTCAGTCACTTTATCTTTTAACTTGAGTTGTTTGGATTCCTCCAGGTTAAGGTTTTCCTGGTTTATGTGTGTGTCATAGAATTCATCTACTAACTGAAGGAATTTACTAAGCTCCTCATTGTTCTCAAACACCCTCCAAAATTTTACATTGTCTGGCAGAGAGGGTTTGTACTTGACCTGAACATCATAACTGAGCTTAGGGGGTAAAAGAGGAACAAACAAACTTGCAGAGACAGCCAGGGAATCAACCAGGTGATTCAAATCCCTAGGAATATATGACAGTTCAAAAAACATAAAGGAGTCTCTGAGTTTCCATACCTCGTCCCTGTAGGTATTCAATCTGATATTTCTTGTCTGAAAAGTGTTGTTGACCTGTTGTATGATGAGGTCTGTGTCTCCAAAAATATTCACACACATGATCCCCATCTCCTTGGCAGCTTTAACTCCTAGTAGCAAGGCTTCATATTCTGCTACGTTGTTAGTGGTTTTGAAATCAAGCTTATAAGATAAGTGAATGTTTTCCTTAGATGGGGAGATCAATACTACACTCGGGCTTGCTGAGCTTTGACCGCTAGCCCCATCGAAATACATGGTCTAGATCACTGTTGATACTTCTTCGAGTTGCTAATGGGTGGGCTTAGTGAGCTGAACTGATGTCTGCTGATTATCATCTATTTGCAAAATGCAAGACCCAAAATCAGTGTCCACTGCGTAGATGGGGTGATTCACTGAGTGGCTCTCCTTGCTTATAATGTATGCTAGCTGATTTTTCCTGTACAGCCTCTTAGTCTCCCTTCCAAACATGGGAATGATGGCATATGTGAGATCCATCTGAAGGGTGACACCTAGTCTTTTTCTCCATGACCGAGACAGCAAGAGGCCAAATTTTGGAGGAATATCGGCCACCACAATGTCCATCATTACGCTTTTCGAAGGTATCTGTGTTAAGTTTACAACAAGGTCTTTGATGAGGCCCAAGCACTTGACCTTCCTGGAGTCAAAGGATAATAAATCATGGTAGGGCTTGGGGATGCTGAGGCTGATCTCATCCATCACAACCTTTGGCATTAGGTTATGAGAGGCTCCTGAATCCAATAGACATTTATGGAGTATTTTATCATGGATGTTCAAGGATATATAGAATGATGGGAATGATTCCTTTAGGTCTTTGATCATGGGGCCCAGGGTTACAACAGGCTTGTCACCTTGCAGGTTCACAAAATCAGTGTCAATGTGCACCTTGGGCTGAAGGGAATTCAGAATGGAGGTTTTGAATGCATGGTTTTTCATTAGCTCAATTAAAGGGAAAGGGATTTTCAATTTTTGAATTTCAGACTCAAGGTTGAAAGAATAATGCGGCCTATATAGAAACCTTACCTCATGAGTAGTAGGTTTGGGTTGGACTTGATTAGGTGTGGCTGAAGGTGTTGGTTTATGCAATGCTTTGGATGGGACAACCACTTTCTTTGGTAAAACAACAACCTTTCTAGTTAGTGCAGTAGGCTGCTTGACAGGTACAACATTCTTCTTGAGGGGAGAAACCAACCTAGACCTCAATTGGTAACCTCCCTGACCATCAGCTTGATAGACAACCTCTTCAGTGATCTGCTCATCAATTAGGGCTTCCTCATATTTTTCCTGTTGTTAACACCCTTACCGAGCAGAGGCTTGAAGGGACCATGGTGAAAAGGAAATAATGGTTGCTTGTAAGACTTTGGTTAAAATATAATGCTATGAAAGTGTAGTAAGGGGCGCACAAGCAATAAATTGTCACGAGATCGAACGGTGCAAAGTGAGGGAATGAAGATCTACGGCTTATAATGTGTCCACTTTGCGAAGATGTGAGAAGGATAAAGAGATGTGGGGAGTTCGATGAGACGTGAAGATCAACGGTCGCTGATCCGGCTCAATGAAATCAATGGTCATTGTGAGCTCTGCCCTGTAGACTTGCATGTTCGATAAAATGAAGGAGCTCGGCAGAATAGGGTACGTGTCGCTTCATCCGACGGCTGGGAAATAAAGGTGAAACATATCAACGGTCGTTGACAGATCCGGAGCAGGAAGTTGCGCAGTGGTGGGAGACAAAAGGTGGTAGCGGAATGCAAACCATAGTACACGCGGCAACTCGTGGTGCATTCCGCGGACAAAAGCGGTTTGGCGAAAACCACTAAAGGGGGTATCTAGAGTGGGGCCCTATATAAAAAAAGTTGACTTGTTCAATAATTATTTTTTATTGGCGCCGGATGAATGAAAAGGACCTGCGTGCTCGCCAAACTCAACAGTCAATCTTGACTACACGTAGTCACAGTAACAGGTAAGTCCCGGATGCCCGAAATTCATCCACCTAATTACCATTGTTGTTTGAATTATGGACAAAGGAAAAGATTTTCCAGGGTTTAGTCATATTTTGGATGATAAAGAAGAATACTTGGTCGACAGAGACAGAGGAGTGTGTGACCCTTTTTTGTCTGTGGGAAGTGTATCAGTTAGCAAAGAGAGGTTATGGAAGTACAATTCGCAGGGTAATGATATACTAAATGCCTGTAAATCATTTTTATGTTATTTTGTTGTTGAACAGACCCTACATTTTCCCAAGTTCGCAGAATGGTGTGCAGTTAATTATTCTTCTTCTTAGAGAGTTATCATAAGTCAGTCTTCGTCTAGGATACTATGTAGAATTGATGCCAAGGTCATCCGTGAAAACCTGAACTTGCCTGATAATTACCCTGATAGTCGCAAACCTGTAAATGACTCCGTTTTAGCCGAGGTGTATAAATATTGTGAAACTGAGGTCCGTTGTAAATTCTTGTCAAGTATCCTTAAAAATGGTCAATCACTAAACGGTCTTTTTTTTCCCTATCCTGTTCACATTTTTAAAGATGAAGTTCAGTTAGTTGTGTCCTTAGTCTGTTAAATTTTGGGTTTAGATGATGATTGTCATGTAAATGATGTCATTTTGGGCTTTCTATTAAAAATAAGTTCATTAAGTTCTGAGTCTCAGTCAGCTCATGTACTCAGTTTAGACGAGTACTTAGCAAAAGCTATACATCTTCAATTGAGTGAGTTTCCAAAGGTTAGGTTCTTCAAGTTTCAGACTTATTTACTGAACATGTTGCTGTGTTCGAACGTCACCGAATTGCAATTTTTAAGTACCATCTTCTCCTCATATTTGCCCAAGCAAATCAACATGTTTGAATTTGCAAATTCTATCATGTCAGAAATATAAAAGATGTTGTTTGATGAGATGTTACCCCGGGTATTGGAAGAGATGAAAAACATGATGCAATCCTCACCTAAGGATAGAGTCGGAGATTGGTTTCTGTATAAGGATTTCACTATTTTAAGAATATATGGTTTTACTGGAGAATATTATAGGTTACCTGCTTTCCTTACTCCCAGAATGTTTTCATTGGAGTTTATGAGACAAATATTACATTCAGAAGAAGAGCACTTTGGGGATTTTAGGAAATCTTCAAATATCAAGTTCCCTCTCAAAGTTGGTTCTTTTATTTTCAAAAATAAAGGTGCTCCGGTGTTTATAGAAAAATTGTTGGAAAGCATGGAATTTCAAAAGGAGCAAAGGGTAAATTATGATCCCCATCATATGGTTTCCTTGAGAATGCAGGCGAATAAAAACAAGACTTTTGACCACCAAGCTGTTGAAGGTCTAAGCGAGAAAACCAATTTGTTTCATTTTATGGAAATTCCAAGATCTGATGAAAATGCAAGTACTATACTGATTGCAGTATCTCAAGTGACAGAGGGTCCTAATATTTTGGTTAAAAGGAGTCTTTCTGAAGTTGAAAGCATGGAAGTAGATGAGGATGATTCACATAAAAAGGCCAGGTTGTTTCAAGATGATAAAGCTTTAAGTGAAGTTATTTCAGATGATTTAAAAAGAGTTGTTTTGGTCCCTACAAAAGCTGTACAGGTGAATCAATTTTCTTTTAAAAGTGTAGACAATTCAGAATCAAGCCCAATTTTCAAGTCCAAAGAGGAGCTCATGGCCAGTTATGTGGAGAAGCGAAAGCAGCCCCTAGAAGAGACAAGGAATCTACTCCCTCGGGTGAGGAGTTTTAATAATCCAAAAACTTCCTTGATTTCTACTAGGGACATAGAAAGAAATACTTTTAAATTGGCCATGGTAAGTGATAAGAAGATGTCAGAAATGGAGGTAAAATTGGACAAGATTAGTGTACTAGACAAAATACAGTTACATAAGCAAACAGGTGATATTATTTATTCAGATTTATTGCATGCTATGATGAGAGTTAATAAGTTACAAATTTTGGTAGACAAGTTAGAAGTTGAATTAAAACATGAGAAAGTTGAAAATAAAACCAATTCCATTCAAATTAAAAATCTACAAGTAGACATTATCAGCTCAGGAAATGAAAGAGATAACACCCAGGCAATCAAAAGACTTCTGGAATAAAAGGACAACACCCTCCAGGTTTTGAAGAAACGGTTGAAGATCCCAAGTATAGAACATGTTCAATCATCCGAATTATTGGCATTACAAGAAGAGAAGGACAAGATTCACCAGGAGATGATGGAGCATAAAGGAAAAGCTGTCAAATTACAAGAAGAAAAAGACAAATGGGAAATAGAGCGGAATGAGATGATAGCACAAATCTCCCTGCTGAAAAAGGACCAAAACGATGAAAAAGAGATTATGGAGGAATTGATGAGCCAGACTCCCACTGATGAAGACCTGTCCATTGTGAATATTGAGAAACCATTAAATGATTTTTCTGCAAATTACTTACTAGTGCCTATGTCCTAGGTCAGCCTGAAAGATGAAGAAATAAGAGAATTGAAGGTAGAAAATGAAAAAGTCAAATCCGAGCTGGCCAAAGTTACTGAAAATAAAAATAAAATATTGCAAGATAGAAATCAACTACAGAAGAAATTTAATGAATTGAAAGAAAGAAACATAGGAAAGGGTCCTCTCCCGGGAGCAAAGCATATTGATCAATTTGGCCGATCAAAGACTGAAATTAGTAAATGAAACTATGGAGAGGAAACCCCCTGCCACATCCCAGAATGCATTAAACTTCTTAAATTCATTAACATACCAAAAGTTTCATGATATAGGAGTAAAGGATAGGATAGCAATGGTACTGTGGGCCAAAAGGTTTATCCATAAGCATCATCTAATGAAGGCAGTCCAGGACAAAGCTGATGAAATGATCTCACATGTTAATGAATTCAAACAGGCTTTCAAAGAACTATTCGAAGACGGGCTTCCTTCCTTTTGGGATGAAGAGGGACGAATGTTTTCTCAAGAGCACTATCACAACCTATTGGTACAAAGCCGCATGGATCATTCCAAATTTGACGATTTGGAAAAAGGGCTGACAGGGAAGGTCATCGTGGATAAGCTGACAGAAGATTTTGAGATACTACAGAAATTCCTAATCATCAGGGGAAGGTTGCCTAAGGTGTCTTATGAATCCTACATGGAGCTGGAGGTGTCCATTCACGAGATGATCGAATATGATATTCCAAGCGCGAAGTAATGGAGAGCCATAGAAAGATTCAGAAAAACGAAGTATATCCTTCATTCATGAAGACAGTTGTTGCGTGCTGAGGAGCTGCTTGGATGAGGCCATGTTACCGAGTTGATTTTAACTTAATGATTTGTTAGGATCGAAGCTAGTAGTTTATTCCTAGGAGTTAGGAATATAGTTACAAGACTTTGATTAAGCCGATTATTCAATTATAAATCTTCTTGGAAGATGAAATGATTTTATGTATATAAGTGCATCTATTTTATATGATGGGGGTTGGAACCCATCTGGTTGTTAAATGTTTTTTTGAAGACGTATATTTTTGAATAACAAAGCGAATGCATAAGAGTTATCAGAGATTCTTGCGTCATTTACATTGCAGTCCGTATTTCTCTTTTTCTGTGATTGTTTTTCCAGTGTAACACTTCATTCTATTTTTGTTCATATCTGAAGCATAGTGTTGAATGGTTAGAATTCATATCGTTTATGCTCTGATCATCGTTTTAGATATTTTATACATTTTTCTACTAAAGTTAATATAGAATTCATCTTTGATGCTTTGTATTAATGGACTGTTTCATTGTCTCTTCTGTTTCACCCGAACTAAATGAATGACTGTGATGGAATGGTTATCTTTCCTTTGACAAAATCTCATGCATATGTCTTTGTGATATCTTTATGTATATGTGACTCCATCGCCCAATGGTTACTTGTTGTTTCAACCATTTATACAATATTTGAGTGTTGAGTTATATTTGGCCTTGTTAAATCTGTATTTGATAGATCCCTCTCTGGGAAGAAAAGCCAGTTTATTTCTAAAAGTGGTTTTGTTATTACCTTGGAATTTATCTTTCACAACCCGGGTACATTCTGAGTGCTAACACTTGCGTCAGAAAATAATAGTCCACCGCATCCTCCATGCAGTGGATATTTTCTTCAGCTTCTCCTTCTTCTTCAATGAATTCTGGATCTTCTTCTAATATAGCATTTTGAAATGGAGCTCTTATCCTCTGATCTTCCCCTTGATTTCTCTCCCTTTTGAGAATCTGAAGTTGGGGGTTTCCTCTTCTATAAGGAACAAAATTTGGGTTTCAAGGAGCAAAGTCGCTTGGCCCTTTACCCCTCACTAGTAGATGTCCTTGGTCCTTCAATTTAGACATTTCAGTAGTCAGGTTATCTAACAATTTGGTCATTTTTTCAATATTGTTCTCTGATGTCGAAGCCCCACTATAGTCTGTTGGCTGCTTTTTCCTGTCTATCTTCCCTTTGACCTTTTGAGATGCTAGAATGTTTGACTCTACTTCTAGGGAAACATCCTGCATGAGTGATAAGGAAACAGACCTCCTTTCTCTAAGAAGTAAGCAGAAGTCAGATTCAAAGGAATTTGCATAAGTTATCCTAGATGAGGTATCAATGGGCTTAATTTCAGTAGGGATCTTGCTGTACATATTGTTGAATCTCTTGGTAAAGTTGGAGACAGACTCCCCATTTTCTCTTTTTAGGTTGCTGAATTCTGTGATATAGTAGAGGTGGTCCCTCCTTTCTCCCCAATGCTTTAGGAAAATGTCATCTAGGGCCTCTATGCCTACCACTGATCCGGTAGGCAATTCCTTAAACCACTTCCTATCCTGGCCATCTAGGCTTTGCACAAAACCCTAGTCCATACATATTCTTGTTCTATGTTAATATTTTCATCATAGTTGTAAAAAGCCTCTAGATGTTCTTCATCAGTGAAATCTCCTTCCCCTATAAAATTAGGCATATACTTGAGATAATCCCAAGTTGGGATGGCTGCGAGAGGATTTGGCAGAATTAAGGGCGCATACCTAGCTACTAGGATCCTTTCCATCTTGGTCAATTGAGGGGAAACCATATTGGAAATGGGTATGGACAGGGTTGTGGAAGGCAACACTGATGAAGATACTTGTTGAGAAGGCGGTGGTATACTTATCCAAATGGATTCACCAGGGATTGGATCTTCACAAGCAATAGTGCTTGAAGATGCCCAACCCCTAGATTTATTTGATGTATCTAAAAATTCCTGGGAATTGAAAGTTTCAATAGAATAAATAATAGCAGAAATATTTCTTGAAATACCTGATGTATCTTTTTGTGCAGCACTACTGATCTGTCTTAGTAAAGCCCTAGCTTTCCTCAAAATTTATTCTGGATCTGAAACCGGTGTTGCTAGTGGCCCCTTTGGGTTTGCTCTAGTACTTGGTATTCTTGAAGCCACCTTATATCAATGGAGTCTCTAGATAGATGATTACAACCATACTAATGTCCAAGATTTTTATATCATCAAAGCATGGATCTATGTCCTCTCCGAGGAAAGCTGAGCTTCAATCTCCTCTCCCTGGAAACAACGCCAATTTGTTATCACTCTAGGAAACTCCTCTAGGTTGTAGCTCGAGGATGCCTGGTAACTTAAATTTTTTTTAGGGTTTTGTCATGTCCTCGGTTTCGACCCCGTTTGCATGATGTGTAAAATGTAATTAATCATGGTGAGGAGCTCAAGGCAAAAGCCCCACCATCGATTTGGTTGTGTATGTTCGGCAATGGGGATATTTGCCGATGGTTTGTCGTGCTATCTGGCACGTTAATAATTTGACATCATGTAAACACGCACATCAAATAAAACTAAAACCACAACCAGCTACGGCAGTGCAATGTTGAATGAAAAGGGCATGGTTCCAAAGGATAAGGGGTGGGGGAAAAACCCATGTTTTATTGCCTTTGTTGTTTGTCAACCTCTTTAATGCTTCAGCTAGTGGTTGGGGGAGTTATTGCTGAAGTGGTGGTGGTTGTGGCAGGCTGTCAGCCTTACCCATTTTCCCACTCCACCCATGTCTGCCCATTCTTCTCCCTCACGCACTCTTCCCTGGTCAGTTTTTACACTCTCACCACGATTTTGGCTGTTTGGTTCCTCACGCACAGGCTCTGGGTGATTTTTAGTCTCACGCAGACATTTTCTAGGGGCTCCACGAGTTGCTGAAGCACCCATGCACTGTAATTCGCCTCCTTGCTGTTTTTTTGTTCATCCACGGGCAAAATCGGAGTTGTTTTCTCCTCACGCAGGGCCTCTACTGCTGGAATCCTCACGCAGAAAATCGGTATGTCTTTCCCGTGCATTTTTCTGTTGGGTGCGAGTTTTTCCTCACGCACAAGATGTTTGGTTCGTTTTTCCCATGCCGTGAGCCATGCTCGCTTATTGTGTTCGGGACTGTTGCCTTCCCCATGAGTTTTGTCGGCTGTGGGTTCCAATTTCGTTTTGGACCACTGTGGATTGCTAATTCGTGGGTTGAATTTCCCTTGTCTTTCCACGCTGGGAGTTGTTCTTCTCCTTTGTTGGGACTGTGTGATGTTTCCCAACCATTCTATTGAGTAATTGTGTGTGATGTTGGTTGAATTTCCCTGTTTTGGGACTGTGGACTGTTGTTATCCTTCATGGTGTGTTGTGGCTGCTGATATACCCTGGTTTGGGTGCTGTTGTTGAGTTGTTTTGGCCACGTTAGGGCCAAAACCTACTCTGAGTTTCCTTATAGGCTGGAGCTGTGTCTCACCTTTCGTTTGGGACTATCATCGGTCATTTTGCTTCTTCATAGGGTTGTGAAGGGAATTGTTTTGCTGCTGGTATGCAGTGGTTAGTCCCTTGGATTGTGCTGGCTTGGCTTGTTTGTTGACAGCCTGTGAAACCCAGCTGTGATTGGTTTGCTATTTATGTCCCCTTGGCTATGTATAAGCCTACAATTGACCCTTATTCCGGAGGAATCATGCCCAGCTCGGGGTGGCAGCGTTGCTGAGAGATTGATGAGCAAGCTGGCCTATGGTTGGGTGGAACGTTGCAGCGACGTAGCTGGTTGCGGGTGAATTCTTCATTAACAGATAAGTATTTTTGATTACTACATCTCTGTAATTTATATTGATTGTAAATGCTGGAATGTCTATGTCTGCTTCCGCTGATTGTTTGAAGGATTGTGCATCCTTGTATGATGAATTATGCATCTGTGTATGCTTGTGAATTTTATGTCCAGCATTGATTTCTGTTTTATGTTCATGGGCTATTTTCTCGGCTGTGTATTGATGTTCGTCGCGTCCTCTTCGCTGGTCGGAGGCATGGGGACGTGACAGGTTTTTTGATATGGATCAAGTCATGTGGCCTATATAACCTCCCACTCTTAATACATGCATGAATCTCACTCAATTACAAGGCTTTTAGTTACAACTTGTTCAGTAGTTTGACAATACGGTGCAGGGATGGAGAACTCATCAAGATGACAGACTTACATACAAAACAGATGCATATAAATGACTAAATTCTGACAAGGATGGTACTTATAAGTCAAATCACATTAAATCACCAATAGGATGATAGCTATTACCTATTAATCAACTTGAAAAACACCTAAATGCACATTCAAGCATAAGTACAGTAAAGATAAAGATGACGGTTGAACAACTCATAACAAAAGAGCTTATAATTAGAATAAACAAGATGAGATGCTTAACAATAGAATAGGCTTACAAATCCCTGAAGTCGAACCTTTATTATAAAATCAATCATGGGATTTATAGCCTTCTACAAAAATGACAGATCTTGAAACTTCGATTTGTTTTCACAAAAATACTCGGAAGTGATAGTTTTTTCAAATTAGGGTTTCAAACCCTTGCTAACTATTTGTCTATCTATTGTGAATATCTAGTTCATTGAGCGAACTTTAATAACTGAAGTGGTTTCTGATAATCACCACTGCTGGTTCAGTGTGAAATTGCCGCCAACAACCAGTGTCTCGGTGTTTAACTGAAGTGACCTTTCTTGTTTAATCCCCCATAATTTTCTACCTTGTCACTATAGTTGCTAATCGGAAGCTCTGACCTCTAACCATTGGCACTCAAAGCCTTATTGCTTCTGCAGTGTCGGTGCCTCAAATGACTAATCTTCTCAGCATCAGCGATTGGAACCCCAAGACTGAACGTATCGGAGCTTTCAACCACTAGCTTGTCGGTGATCGAAAGCTGTACTCACTAATGCATCGAAACCTCAAAGATGAATGCTTCCGTAGTGTCAGAGGTTCCAATGACTAATCTTCTCAGCATCGACGATCGGAAGCTCTGTCTTCTAACCGGTCGGCACCTTATACCGAAATGCTGCCGCTGTTTCGGAGGTGAAATGAACTAATTTTATCGCTATCAGAATGATTTTTGTCATTGATAGGAGTGCTCGTCTATTGCCTTACTGCCACTGTAGAGATTCTTAGCTTTAAACTCGCCGATCCATAGTCCTTAGTTCTTCCAATCGCTAATTATTTTCTATTGTGGCGGAACCCGTAGTCAGTTTGTATTCCGCTGTTGCGGCTCCTTAGTGAACTATTGTGCTGACGGTTAGTGTTTTCAAGTTCGGATGCATAGTCCTTAGTTCTTTTAATCGCCGATGATTTGTTTCCCGTCATTGCGGCTCCTTAGTGAACTATCTTGCCGACGGTTTATTAAGCAGTGGTTTCGATTTCCGATACATGAATTCGGTGGCATTTAGTGCTTTATATCGGCGACATTGCAGAACCTTTCAGGTTTTCCTCACCGATATGTAGTCCTTAGAACCTTTGATCGCTGAAGTTTTCATTTGATCGTGGAAGCCGTAGTCTGTATGTCTGTCAGTGGCTAATGAGTAGTTCTGATCCTCGCCCAAGCCACTGAGAACTACAACTTGTGAAATTTTCATAAAAAATAGAGGCTTTCAAACTGTTAGTGATATTCATATCCCTCATTGCGTGAATTAGATTCTTCATACTATTGAAATAAATTATTTTGGGAGATAACACATTGCTTACATTGCACCCTTCCAAACATCATGAGTACAAAATATAGATCATGAAAGTACATAACAACATCATACAAATGTACATCAAGAAGGTACCTCATCAAAGAATCATGAAAGTGCTTGTACATCCAATTATGTAGATCACCATGTGGCCCATACACACAAACATAAATTATTATATCAAATCTTACCCAATGACCAAGGTATTTTTTAAGGATTATAATAATATACTTAAGTATTGTATTCTAGGAGATAATTTTGGATTGAAAAAAACATATATATAGATCGGTAGGTGAATATTAATTTTGAAACATATAATTTACACTAAAACTTGTAAATTTTGGTGTATTATGATAACAA